>ML213683.1:46931-59798 GCA_004379715.1 Crucibulum laeve
AAAGCAAAAGCAAAAGCAAAAGCAAAAGCAAAAGCAAAAGCAAAAGCAAAAGCAAAAGCAAAAGCAAAAGCAAAAGCAGCTACAAGTAGATTCTTTGTATCAAGAGCACCAGTTGTTCCACTCATGTTTGCTCCACCTCCTCTTGTCCAATAAAGTATCACATTACCATTCTTGTTGTCCACACTAATGCAGCCTGCACACACAAGTGGAAATGGTATAAGGATGAGGGAGTTGTTAATATGGTGTGTATGATGTAATGATTACTATATTTGGATATTGTTTCTCATGGTAGTAGGTAGGTTGCTGCTTGGGTGGTCTTGAAAAAAATGACCCTATATCATTAATTAAAATCTTGCAACCCCCTTGACATGTGCATTCCCCAACTTGTCTACTCATTCAACAATGAACATACTGTCTGACCCACACTCAGTCAGAGCCAACAAGAGTCACACATGAACACCATCCACACACTCATCTTAGTCCTCCTAAGACAGTTTAGCAAAAAGATAAGGCTACCTTGGTACTAGGTGAGAATGGGAACTGAGTAACACAAAGTTGAGATGAGGTTTCTAGGTAGAGTACTGAGATATTGAAATCTGAAATCAATATATGAAGCTAAACTAAAAGATGATAGATGAAAGCAATGGCAAGGACTCCAGGAGATAAAATATATACAAGGAACAAGATAATAAAGGAAGTTCTGAAGCCCAAAGTGAAAAGGGTGGTGAACTGGATTGAAGGTGTGGATTGAATGCAGCCATATGGGTAATGATAAGTGGAATCAACATTATGTGTTGGGGTTTGGAGAGGTAAAGTACATGGACATAACATAAAGCTAACATTCATCCAATCTCTACCATCCAACCTACTGTCTGTCTTGCTCCAATTTTCCCCAAATATAAAATCTAAAAAAATGGGATATGATCAGATATTATCATTCTTTTTCTTTGCAGAGAATTATATTTGTTTTAAATTTTATTTTCATTCTTATCATTTTAACATGCTTCATGATAACATGTATGGTGCATTACATATCTGAAAGATCAAATCCTAGTATCTTTTCTGTTTTTTCATTGGACAGTTTAACTAATAGCTCCTCTGCCTCAGCCCATTTGCTCTGATTCTGGTATATTAAAACCAGATTTGCCATGCTTGCTAATGTATCTGGATGAGATGGACCTAGCAGCTGCTGTCTTTTCTCTATTACTTCAATGTTCAATTTCTCTGCCTCAGTCCAATTGCTCTGATGCTGGTACATTGAAGCCAGATTTGCCATGCTTGTTAGTGTATTTGGATGAGCTGGACCTAGCAGCTGCTGCCTTTGCTCTATTGCTTCAATATTCAATTTCTCTGCCTCAGTCCATTTTCCCTGATTCCAGTATGTTAAAGCCAGATTTGCAATACTTGTTAATGTATCTGGATGAGCTGGACCTAGTAGCTGCTGTCTTTTCCTCATTGCTTCAACTTCCAATTTCTCTGCCTCTGTCCATTTCCCCTGCTTATAGTATGTTGAAGCCAGATTTCCCATGCTTCTTAATGTATCTGGATGAGCTGGACCTAGCAGCTGCTGTCTTTTCTCCATTACCTCAACTTCCCATTTCTCTGCCTCAGTATACTTTCCTTGATGCTGGTATGTTACAGCCAGATTCCCAATGCTTGTTAATGTATCTGGATGAGTGGGACCTAGCAGCTGCTGGGTCTTCTCCATCACTTTAACTTGTAATTTCTCAGCCTCAGCCCATTTCCCCTGAGACTGATATGTTAATGCCAGATTTCCCATGCTTATTACTGTGTCTGGATGAGCTGAACCTAACAGTTGCTGTATTTTTTCCATTACTTCAACTTGTATTCTCTCTGCCTGAGTCCATTTCCCCTGAGTCTGGTAAGTTAAGGCCAGACTTGCCATGCCTATTAATGTATCTGGATGAGATGGACCTAGCAGCTGCTGTCTTTTCTCTATTACTTCAATATTCAATTTCTCTGCCTCATTCCATTTGCCCTGATTCCAGTATGTTAAAGCCAGATTTCCCATATTTGTTAATGTATCTGGATGCATTGGACCTAGCAGCAGCTGTGTTTTCTCCATTACTTCAACTTGTAATTTCTCTGCCTCAGTCCATTTGCCTTGATTCCTGTATGTTAATGCCAAATTTCCCATGCTTGTTAATGTATGTGGATGAGCTGGACCTAGTGACTGCTGTCTTTTCTCCATTACCTCAACCTTCAATTTCTCTGCCTCTGTCCATTTGCCCTGATTCTGGTAGGTTGAAGCCAGATTGCCTAAGCTTGTTAATGTATCTGGATGAGCTGGACCTAGCAGCCACTTTCTTTTCTCCATTACTTCAAATTCCAACTTTTCTGCCTCACACCAATCCCTACTGTGATGAAAAGCATAAGCAAAAAGATTATGTATGTCATCATAATATGCAATTGACTTGAATATCTCAACATAATATAATTGGTTCATCTTGATATGTGTGACAAGTGCTTGATGAAATATATAGTCTGATGTATTATTAGACTCTATCACAGAGTATCCAAGCAGGAACATTGCCAAGAAAGCAATCTTCTCTCTTTCATGTTTGACCATTCTGTCTTTACACCATGCATGGACCATTGGATGCATATGATATATAGCATTTAATGATCCTTTTTTGATCAAGGAGAATGAGACCAAAATTTGGATACCTGACTGAAATATCAATTTATCCCATTTGCCATCAGTTATGTGCAACTCTTTTTCATCTATATGCAGAACAGCTAATGGAAGTTTTTTGCTGGCCATCTTTGTTAGATCAGTTGCAATATATTGCTTAGTTGCTCTAATGAAAATATCTTCCATAATATTTTCATGATGAAAAAATGCCATAATTTGATGGATTAAAATAGCTGTTTGAGCAGCTTGAGCATCCTTTGGCTTTTTCTGATCTGCAGCCTTAGATTCTATCTTTTTGTATGAAAGCTCCCAAGTTCCATAAACAGTTTGTTCATATTTAGAAGCAGTTCCAAATGATGGATGATCCATAAGCTCTTTTCTTTTTTCTGAATAAAGCTTGAGATACTCATATATGCTACAGAGGCCAGATGTGATAAAAGCCCCTGCCTGATCAACAGCAAGAGGAACACAAAATAGTATTGTAACTATTCTGTTGGCAGCCTCTTGAATAGATTCTGTTATTTCTTCTTCCAAGTTAGAACTTTTTAATAGTAGAGCAACAGCATCTTCCACATTCATTCCATCTAGTTCAATGGAATTTATATTTCTGGTAAGAAACCTCATGTTAGGGTTCCTGCTAGTAATGACAATATCTCCAGTATTGTTTGAAGGCAGATAATTTTCAACCATCTTGGGTTCTCCATCTGCATTATCATAAATCAGAAGCCATTCCTTTGACAGAGATGCTATCCAGTAAAGAACTGCTTCAGGGGTTCCATCCACATGTGCCTTTTTAGCTTCTGGAATGGAAGAAATCCCTTTTAAACTGGTAGAAATGGTATCTTCATTAGTGGCATCAACCCAAAACACATATCCATATCTGAGAATCAAAATGTTTTATTGAGTAAAAAGTACTGCAGAAAAATAACATTATTACATACTGGCTGGAAATGTCTTCTGCAAATTTCAAAGCAATTTCGGTCTTTCCCATCCCACCTAGACCGTAAATGAGAAAGGATCGCCGGGGTGCAGTACCATTTCCATTCCGAGCACTAAAATGACGCTTCAACCTATCAAGATAGAATTGCTGCCCTGTGAAAAGAGCACTAGAGCAAGGCCTTAAAACCATCTTAGGTGGTTCCCGTTACGGGGGTGGTGGGTAAACATTCTGACAGAGTATGCACATGAGGTTGTTTGTTCAAACTTCTAGAAATATGTAATACTAGCTGCCACTTACCAGATTACCAGCAACAGCGGCGAGGGAACTATTATTGATTGATACATGAGAGGCATCCTGAAAAATATTGGCCATTGTGTTTATTCTGTCGAGAAAGAGCCAATTGCGTTTGAGGACTGGATGAGAGTAAGGAGCAAAGGCAGAGGGCAAAGGGCAAAGGGAATCGACAGATACGTCTACAAAAGGCATGTATGGAAGTTGCCGAGATCAATTGTAAGAGTTGGGCCCACAGCTATCATTCCCATTAAACCCAGGCTTAACGACGAAGTCCACCTAAAATAGATCGAGGGAGGACATGATGTATTTACACGAGTGTCCTGTTATGCTTCGTTCGTCGTTGTACAGTGGACGCAGACTATCGACGCATACCTCTATTTATTCATTTACTTCCAGATCAAGCACGGAAAAATGGATTGAAAACTCTATTCTGTCCTGGTATACCTTAGGGTCATAACTATCTGTCTATCTCTCACACTTCCCTCCCCCATCACCCACTTACAACGCTCACAACACCCCCTCTAGCCTCTGTATACTAGTCATATCTCCTCCGCGCTGACCATGAAGCAGAAGCACCCCAAGTTCCTGCTAAGACGGACGATCGGACGACGACGACATTCTGTTCTGCGAGCGATTTAGACATCATACCTTGTCTACCTCTCTCGTTCCATTTACATTTTTGATGCGTTTACCGACCTCTGCTACACGAGGACTGGAACCATCACGAAATAGACCTCGTTCCTACCTATACTTGCTGCGATATCGGATATTGCGGAGAGAGCATCTGGAGGAGGGCAGTGAGTGAGGACGTGCGCGTAGAGATCTTGGTACGCATGGAAGAAATGGAGGCTTGAGAGAGCGTGGCGAGTGCGAGGTAGACGGTTGAGGTGGAGACAGTGTGTTGCGCTTTGGTGTAAGATCCGGATCATGGGGATAGACGAGGATGGGAATGTAATTCTGATTATTTTGATGCATTGAGAGGATAAAAGACGAGAGGAGAAGGCGGAAAGTAGTACCATATAGTAGCCAACACGTAGCTCTTGCTCGATGTTTGCATGGCGCGTGGGTTCGCCAGGGTTCGCTTGGTCTTTAATAAGGGAGGCGGCGCTGCGTCGGTTTGTGCGTCCTTCTTCAACTACGGCTATGCCGTCGAAGTTTTCGTAGTCGAGGACAGCGCAAATGGAAGTGAAGGGCCGTGCGTTTTGGTCGTGTTGCCTGGAGAGCACGAGAACGATTTGTTTTACGGAGCAGTGAGCCTCGCTGACTCTTTAATCTGCGTGAATGAGATACGGTGGTTAGTATTAGAGGGAGAATACGCAGCTTATTATGCGCAGACGGAACTGTCCCTTCTTGCCTCCTCCCCTGCATTACCCGACTTGAGAGACCTTCACGACCTCAGCGCAGACGCTGTGTATCCTAAACCTTAGCGAGGTGATGAGGATCTGCTTGCGTTCCGAGGTCAGGCCAGGAATATATGGGCGGGATTGGACAACCCACGGAAAGAGTTGAGATAGAATTTGAGATCGTTGCGGGAAGCTAGTAGCGGCCGAGGCTGAGGATTTGTAGCAGGTCGGAAGTTGAGTTCTTCAGATGGATGAGAGGGAGATTCTGAAGAGCGCGCGATCGGGGAAAAGCGAAGATTTTGGGTCAGAAGGCAACCAGATGGATGAGAGCAAGAGGATAAAGAGGAAGAGGAAGGGCGCGATGGAGTGTCCGAGGGCATTTCATTTGCATGAAGGATGACGTCTTCTTTTGCAGTAGCCACGAGCATAGTGGTATTAATAAAGGGTGAAGGCGTTGTGGCTGAAGGAAACAGATAAGAACAGGAGAAAGTCGTTTACTTTCAACAAATAATGAGATGCATCATCATTGGAGACCTCACCTGCGAGTCTCGACAACCAAACTCGGCGACCCTGTACCGGACCGTCATCATCAATCTTATCTAATATCATCACAGCGTACTTGAACCACAAATGACTTCGCTGCCAACCGAACTCCCTCAAAGCGTTCAATGTATCGCTAACATTGTCAGCGCGTACAACATCTGTTTGAGACTAGAAAAGTCTCTACAAGAGGATATCGACAATGGGAAGGACGTCGGGCTCGATATGATTTGCAGTAGAGTCCTTGGCTACCTCATCCTTTTTGCGCAAGGATATGAAGGATTGAAAATCATCGTCCACCAGATTCACACGTGCGCCAATGATACCCCCAAGCTTCTTGCGGTTGGAAAACTATATTTCGACGATTATATCTGGGCGTGTGCGTTCCCAAGTCTTACTCGTTCAACGTCCTATCTGACCCATTCACACAGTCAGAGCCAACAGGAGTCGCATACGAACACCTTCCACTCAATCATCTCGGTCCTCATATGATAGTTCAGCGAAAAGGATAGGGACGACCTTGGTGGAGGCTCCGCAGTCCTACGCTGACGCCAAAAGTAATGTCAGTCTTATTCTCGACTCCCCGTCTTCGCACAACTTGCTTATTGACGTCAATTGGAAATCAGGCCCTCATTCGCGATCGATATCGTTGCGTGGTCACAGGGAAATACGATTGGCCTACAGTAAGCGGAAACCGAGAGCTACAAGAGGTTTTCCGGTCGGATCCCGATGCAAAGATGGCATTCACCCAGTGCGCCCATATATTCACAGAGTCATCAAACTTGTCTATTGCACCTGGAACAGACAAAGTGTGCTTATCCCTTTACTTATCTAAGTCCATATAATGATGCTCTATATAGCGTAGTTATGCTGCTGCCATGTGGGCAGCTATGGATCGCTTTGACCATAAAATACTTCTTCCAACAGAGCTAAATGGCTCGGGGATACATCGTCTGCCGAATGTGATGACCATGGAGGCTGATTTCCACAACTTTTTCGACCGATTTTACGTCTGGTTTGTTCCGACAGTGCGTCCTACATAACCTTACATCCGCTCAGCTTTACCTAATCCTATAATAATATACAGAAAGAAAAAAACAAGTACAAGCTTGAATCGTCGTCTGAGTTTGTGCTGCACCAATACCCAACACACGTCACATTTACAACGTCCGATCCAATCAAACTCCCAGTGCCATCTCCAACTTACCTCGCCATGCATGCTGCATGTGCCAAGATAGCGCATTTATCAGGAGCGGCTGAGTACACCAACAAGTTTTACCGAGACATGGAGGACAGTACGACCCTCGATGCGGACGGTGCCTCTGCACATATGCTAGAACATGCTCTTATTGATCTCCGCGCTGTTGGATATGAAGTCGTCCCTTGAGCGTCGTCGCACAATATCACAGCTGGAGATGCGGCATTGCGGTTTGGGGGTGTTTGCAGTGGTCGATGCACTTTTATACGGTGAACTAGTGATGAAAGTCCCACTGGTGGAAAAGGGTATTAGGCGGGTTCTTTAGGGTGATGGAGCCATTGCTGAGCATTTGGGGGCAGAGGATGGAAGGGACCGTCTATATTATACTGCTGTTGTACATCGTACACGGCCTCCAGAACCTTGGCTCTCGACGTGAACACGTGTTAGACAGATGGATGGAGAACAGGTAGACAAACGAATGGATACGTCCCCACCATACAGGTTCGCCCACCCGTCAATGTACATGGTCACTTCAACCCTTTACCATACTTCTTCTAATAGGAAGAAGAGCGCGTGATGAACCCGACTCAATCACAATTCATGGAGATTTTGAAATATACAATGGGGCTCGAGACAGATCAGCTGAATTGAGGCCTAATGAATGCCATAAACTTGTACGAGGATGGTTCACTGACATCGTGAGCCTATGGATGCGCCGATGCTAGTTGCAATAACGAGTATCCGCAGTTAATGATAAATTCTTCTCACCCTACATGACATTATATTACCCTTTCTTATCTTAGTTCCTTACTCTTTGTTAACCCTCTCCACAACCTGCGCCAACTCCTCGAAACTCCCAACCACCCAATCCACTTCCCCACCGTCCTTCTTACTCTTCACCTCTCCAGACTTTACACTCGGGTCGCCCTCCTCGTCGGGGCGAGGGACATACACTGTCTGCATCCCCAACGCCCTCGCTGCGCGTAGATCATACATGTGCGCTGCGACTAGTGCAATGCGTTCTGGTGGGACTGAGAGGTGCTGTAGGGCCGATAGATAGATCTTGGAGTTGGGTTTGTAGGCTTGGAAAAGTTCGGCAGAGAGCACAGCATCCCAGGGAAGGTCGGCGTGTTTCGCCTGAACTAGGGTGTTAGTGGGGAGGGAAAGAGGAGAGAGGAGGCGAAGGAACGAACCATGTCGACTAGTAAGCGGACGTTTCCATTGGAGAGCGTTGCGATTATGGTGTGCTTTTTGAGCGCGTAGAGCCCGGGTGTGGCATCAGGCCAGCCTGTAAGATACATTCAAACCAATGAATTGAGAGACGAAAGGAGACAAGAGCGTACCATCCAGCCGGTGCCACACCATACTTAGACCATTCCTCGTCTCTTCGCTCCATATGGACCCGATGGTTGACCAGGCTTCACTGTTTAGCATAGAGTCCAGTATCTACACGGGTGAATGTTAGATGCGAGAGAATGATGATTACACCCGTTCATACTTACCTCACGATACACGATATCAACATTAAACGAGCCTGCGCCTCCTGCTGCGACTCGCCGTCTACAGATTGTACCATTGATTCAGATATGAAGCCACGAAGAAAGAGAATAGACAACGTACGTATGCTGGGTTAGCTGGCTCTCCCACTCTTGTGCAAACTTGTCCCACTCTGTGGTTGTTGCTATTCTCTGTACTCAGTCTGGGCTCGTATACACAACGACGATGAATGTGACTACTCACGCGCACCGTGCTTCTCCCCAAGCTCCTTTAGCTCCCTCGTCACCGTGCTCTGCCAGTCCACGACAGTCCCAAAGACGTCGAATATTAGAGCTTCAATCTTGGGCATGGTGATTGCTAGTCGTTGGTGCTTGCTGGAGTCGTCTTTCCAGGCTGGTTCAAGATGTTCAAAGGTGAGTCGTTCAAAGGCCTCGCTCGTTCACAGTGATCGTAGAGAGTAAAGTGAGGAATATAGAGCAATGGATTAGAAAAGATTTGGACCGTCGGCTGGGGTCGGAAGAGCTGCTATTAATATACTGGTCATTGCATGTTTTCGTGCATCATGCGAGCGGTGGTGGCGTCATAGATATCAACATCCGCGATGGAGAAGATATTCACAGTACTAGTGAGGTACAGTAGCATTGACGTGGAGAGACCTATGATAAGCTGGATGTAGTGCAGGAAACAGTGGTGATGTGGCTGTCGTGCTAGTCTGTGTCACGTGTACTGATGTACGGATACCTCGACGCGCAGAGTCACAGACGGCTTCTTGCCTCACGTTAGCTCCTCAAATCTCCTCGCGCTCCCCTTGTCTCCGCCCAGGAGATAATCACCATCGCCTGAAAACTACAACACCCTCCCAAATGACCCCAGTCGCGTCGCCCACAAAGCGTCCTCTCCTGACTAAACAAGCCCTTACCTGCGCCTCAACACCTGGATGAAGTCCAGTGTCCCCGCCACCGTCTCCCTCCCAGCAATCTCGCCCGTGTAAACTATTGCATTCAGCACAAAATCATCGCTCTCCACCTCGTCATCTTCCGTAGTCGATAACGCCGTATGCCACCCCTTGCGCTCAGCTCAAGGCCGGGTGCAGGCGCGCTTAAGCAGAGTGAGCTTGTGGCCTTCCCGCGCGGGTTCAGTAATAATGACAAGAAATTCTTGATCCTGATGTACGTCGTGCTATTCCTATTTTGTTTTTCCTCTTTCGCAGTCTTCAACGCACGCTCAACATACCAACGCCCCAGCCTGCAGATCTCGTCTCTCATCGGCTCTTCGTCCTCCTCTTCCTCTGGCTCTACCCTTGTCCCTTCCTCGTCAAAGCCCCTTCCACTTTAACGAAAGGCACTTCAATCCCTTCATTCACTGCATCCACCCCCTCCTCTTACTCTTCGTCCAATAACAACCCCGGCGCCCCCAAATCCTGTCAACTCAGGAAATCACCGTCTAAGAGCACTTCTGCTGCTACAAGCTCAAAGAAAAACTAAACGGAAGGCAATTTGGTCAAGGTAATGGATATTTTCCATCGTATATTAATATTAACATGGACGACGTATACCCACATACAAAACACGAGTTCCACGTATCTACGCTTTATGGATAACACAGGACTAGCGAGATTGAGGAAACAAATGAATTGCGAAACGAGTTGCGTCTGTCCGCAACCTATGAGGGCTTAAGCTTCGGGAGGACAGTTGCTCGGGTAGGTTTGCCAACTGACCGAGGTTGAACGAGTGGTATCTTGACAATCTCAGTCGCGAGAAGATACTTTGAGACTCCAGGAATCGTTAGATGGATGAAAATACTATAAATCTTAAGGGTTTGACCGCGGTGGTTAGCTTGGATGGGGTAGAGGTGAACGTGCGACTTGTGAGCAAAATATTTGGACAATAGCCTTGCTGATTAAGAACAACACCATAGGTGGCTGTCGCGTCCATGCGTGGAGATTTAAAGTGATAATGTTTGATAACGAGTTTTGAAGATACAAATAGACCTAAAATGAGAAATGATCAGCTGGAATACTGATATCACAAAGAGTCTGGGCGACTGAAAGTGCAATACTAGTTCGGCTTCAAACGAGAAACTCGTATTGCTCTGGTCGACAGACCCGGCTATTGGGGTCGCAATCGTGTGAGTGAGTCAACGCGAGGATCACAATGGCGAGGTGGTGATCAACACTAGGATCGTAGTGATGTCGTTCGAAGGACGCTCATCAGCGGACCGTCAAGGTTGGCGTGTTGATACACAGTGCCTACCAGAAGCGAGCTTCTATGATGAATAAGCCTAAAGAACTGGGGAATATGAAGAAAGTAGAACACACCCTCGGGTACGACATGCTTGCTGAGCAACGTTCGTAATATCCAGTTTTTCAGCAAGTTGAAGGCTGGATTCAGCAGGGACCTGAATGAGCATAGAAAAACGAATGCTTTGATGGATCGATGATAGCTGGAGGACCGAGAAACTCGGACATGCGCGGCAAAAGTGCGATCGTCGTGAAGTGTGCACTGAGAACCGGTCTGCCATTGCAAGCTTGCCTACACCTAGTGGCTCTGCCCAAACGCCAATGCCCGCACCCCATCGTCACGCTCGCAGCAGCTACGGAAGCACATTTGGAGGTCGATTTCTTGGGCTTGCGGGACTTTGTTGCTTCTGATTTGGAGGAAGTAGGCGTGGACGACGGGGATGAGGCGCTCTTGGTTCATGAGGCGGAGAGGGGTTTTGATAACGACGGGGAACAGTCAAATGAGGGGCAGAAGAAGACACGGAGACAAAGAAGGCGATCTGCGGGCTTGAGAATACGTATGTTGCGCGGGCGTTGAAGACCTGGGAAGAGAAGGCATCGTCAACCAAGAGAACGAAAAGGAGGGAAAGTACAACATACATCCGGATTGAATATGCCACTGTACCCATACTGAAACATCACCGGCTCACTCTGCGTGGGAGCGCCTGTACCGGAGCCACCAACCTTGAGCTGAGTGCAAGCAGGGTAGAACTCGGCACCTTGGAAGGATGTGGTAAGGTGGAGAGCGATGATTTCGTGTCGGATGAAGTAGTTGCCGCGTGCGAGGTTGCTGGGGAGGGAGACGGTGGCAGGGGCGCTGGTCACTATTAGGTAGGACGGATTAGTATCTAGAGGGAAGGAGGGAGGGAGGACAGAGGAGAAACGTACTAAGGTCAGCCTGCACTCAAACAGCTGGGCCTTCGGACTTGCGTCCAACCTGGTCGATGTTGAACCATTTGGCGGTAGCAGCATCGAAATTGTTGCAAGTAACGTCTCCACATTGGCCCCGTATCGTGCAGCTAATTGCTCTTAACCGCGCTTGTCTAAAAGAACTTGAGTTCGTCCCCGGGGTTTGCATCGCCCACCAAAGCCGCGTGACTTGCGTTAGGTCCGCAGGTGAAGGCGGGAGAGAAAGCGGGCCTGTTCGGGTCGAGGGAGGATGATTTGCGGATGATGGAGGTGTTTTGGTAGGGGGTGTTGTCATTGAGCAATATGTCAGTGATAGTGACTTTGTTGATGATCCTATGGGCAGATGCGAGTATGGGAAGGGCGACGACGATGAGGGAGAGGAGTTTTAAGGAAGAGGAAAGTATCGTAGCATTCTGGTTTTCGTGTCGTTTGTGGAGGGCGTCACATGAATGAAGGAAGAGAAGAGTGGATAGCACCAGTGGACACAGTCAAGTAGTCTGAGCGGGTTGATGAGGAGCTCCGGTCCAGAACACACTGCGAGACTAAGAGAACGGCGAGACGGTGGTCATTGAAGATAGGCAAGTCACGTGTAGTCGCGAATAGATGTATGCTGCCTTCCGCCCACGCCCATATCGCTGTGCTCACCACGACTACAAAGAGGCATCCTCTTCAATGCAAACGGAAACGCTCTCGCATGCCGAAAACATCTATTTCTATCGTCTTATGCCCCAACATCTTCGCTCTTCACCCATCGCGCACCTTCTCATCCATCCGAAGGACTCACGCCTGACCTAACACAAACCCTCGACCTCGACCGCTACCCTTCACCTTGCCATAACGATATCAAATGGGCAACGAGAAATCAGCGTGCCATGGCGTGCCAGGCGTGACAGGCGCAGGCGTGCAGCGGCGTGCAAGCGTGCAAGCGTGCACATTACAGTGTTCTGGCGGTCCTTGAGACACTGTCACTCCTTGAGACAAATGCCGATATTTTGAGCAATACATGCCCGATTGTTCTAATTTTTGTATTCAATTAGATCTAGCTTTTATCTATCTCCGTACAAATTTTAAAAGGCGTTGGACCAATAGGTCGAAGTCTGTACCCAAATCAATGTAGAAAATGCGTGACTTTGATGGTTGTGATTTTTCTCTCTCAAATTATTTACAGAACCAATAAGATTAAGGCTTAAAATCGTTCATATTCAGATTCAT
>ML213683.1:64290-83449 GCA_004379715.1 Crucibulum laeve
AGGTCCAGCTCATCCAGATACATTAACAAGCATGGGAAATCTGGCTGTAACATACAGCAATCAAGGCAAATGGAATGAAGCAGAGAAATTGCAAGCTGAAGTAATAGAGAAAAGACAGCAGCTGCTAGGTCCAGCTCATCCACATACATTAACAAGCATGGGAAATCTGGCTGCAACATACAGGAATCAAGGCAAATGGAATGAGGCAGAGAAATTACAAGTTGAAGTAATGGAGAAATTCCAGCAGTTGTTAGGTCCAGCTCATCCAGATACATTAATAAGCATGGGAAATCTGGCTTTGACATACCAGAATCAAAGCAAATGGACTGAGGCAGAGAAATGCAAGTTGAAGTAATGGAGAAATCACAGCAGCTGCTAAGTCCAACTCATCCAGGTATATGAACAAGCATGGGAAATCTGGCTGGAACATACCAGAATGAAGGCAAATGGACTGAGGCAGAGAAATTGGAAGTTGCAGTAATTCAGAAAACACTGTATAAGTGACTAAAATATTATCTCATATTATAGAGACTATTAACAGAAATTTAATGTTTTTGATTCCTTTAAAACTAGCTAAGAATTACACACAAATTAAAAAATACTTTTCCAATCCTGAGTGTTTTCACAAACTGCTGATATCTGTTTATCAATAACATCATGAAGAGCATTAAGTGAGAATGTTTATACATATTTTCAAGGCCAAACTATTTCTGGCAAGTTCCAATTAACATCATTTCAATCATTTACAGTCAACTACCAAAGCCATGCAAAAATAGCACCATACAACACATCAGAGATCTCCAGAATTTTCAGTTTTCTCTTTATATATCCCTTGCATTGATATCACATGACAACCAGGTCAATAATCTGATATCATAAATGCTGTTTCACACTGTTGAAGACTGTCTTCACCAGCTGGTCTGATATGGTGTTCATCATGGCCCCAAGTAAGCACACATACTTTAGATTAACATTAAAAAAAAAAAAAAAAAAAATCAAAAAAAAAAAAAAAAAACATTAATAGACAAACATATACTCAATTATTGTAATTCTCTTTACTCTTAAAATTTAAGCTAAAGATACATTTACTCACTATACTTCACAATACCTCACCAATTGGATGATCTGCTTCTTTGTAGACTTTTGTCAGGCATGTCAACACAATCTATACAAGAGAGTACCAAGGTCAATATGCAAACTACAAACTTAGAAGAAGGAGAGGAGTGAGGAGTATAGAGCAGATAGTATTGGCAGTAAGAAACAACCAGCTAAAGACTACAGAATAAGGACTACAACTACTATATATACTAAGAAATACACTCATAAGGAGTCACTAAGAGTCATGGTAATGGTGAGTCAAGACATGTATACTATGTATGTATTTAATACTTATGACTGTGCATGACTGTGCACTGTGACATGTGTTACAAATGTGTTGTACTAATAATAGATTAAAATGAAATATGTACAACTAATATATGTTATCCTCGTGTTGATATATGAGCTGTCTTGTTTGTCTTCATTGTCAAAATTATAGAAACTATTCAAATAATTAGAAAAGAAAAGAAAAAGAATAATCAAAATAATTGATTCATGACAACTTTGGATATAAAACAAATATATTATTTATTTAACTATGAGATCTTTACACTCTCACCCCAATTCCTGATGGAATTCTGTAGGTCTTTACACCCCTCTACCCAATACTTTACTACCCCCCATGCTTCCACCAGGGTTCCATGAGACTATTCATTTCTTGTATAGTTTATCAATCAAGTAAAAATAAAAAAACATTTGGAATTCACTAGGATTCTGTTAAGTGCTGTGCTGGGGAAGGCTTGACTTAGGTGTGGAGATGTCAGAGAGTGAGGTGCAGAGACAGATTGCCTTGAGGCAGACTAGGGACTTCAGCTTCAGCTTATGTGCTGTGCCCCTTTCCACTAGTTGTCCCTGGATTTCCAAGGACAAGAGTGAGATAGAGACAGAACTCAAAGTGGAGTTCTGAATGATTAATAGAACTCCCTGCAGGAGTTCTACAGAGGAGTGCAGAGATGATGTGGACTCAAGGCAAGTATAAGAACTAAGTTGATATTTGAACTGAGGTTACATACAGAATAATCTAAGTTTATATACTAGAAGTCTGGAGACAAGTAGTACAGAGTAGAGACAAGTAATACAGAGTAAAGACAAGTAATGCAAAATAATAATATGAGATATGAAACATGTATGAACTTGACATAAAACTAAAAGGAACTAGATAATAGGTAACTGAGATCTAGGTGGAAGTCCATGAGGGACAAGTGGAGAAGAGAGTCAAGGGTGCAGAGTCATATGTGAGGTGTGCAGAGTTGATAGATAATGTGCAGAGTTGATAGATAATGTGCAGAGTTGTAGATGCAGAGGCATGGATGTAACAGATTCCATGTAAATTCCACTTTATCATATAAATAATGCAGAATAAATTGAAAAAAGAGCAAATATAGAGTAAAATCAGATAAGCCCAAAAATTTATAAATATATGACAATGCATACAAATCATTATTATATCATTAGAAATCATCCTCTTTATCATCTGTATAACTGAAGTGTGGGCACTTCAACAACTTATAATCACACAAAGTAAGTATGCCCAAATGTATTGGTAGCCTACTGTGTAATAAAGTCTGTATTGTATTGTGAGAAAATAGTATATATAGGTAATGCCAGAGGGCATTGCCAAATGGTGATAATTAAGTAATGTCTAAAATGAGTAATGTTTGAGTTGGGAGTGAGTAGATGACAATGGTATGTGGGACCTGTCCCATTACACCCCCCCTTGATATTGCTTACAATCTTCAGTGAGGTGGTGGAAATAGTTGATGTATGTTCCTGGCCAGCTGTTGCAGCAGGGACATGTGCACTATGATGTGTTATGCATTGTAGTGCATTTGTCTAACCTTTCTCATTGTCTGGACTTGTGTCTACACCTATGCATTATGCATCAGGGTAGTGGATCAGTGTTACATCCATGCTTCTGTACCTACAACTCCACACATCATTTATCAACTCCGCACATCTCATACACAAATCCGCACCCTTGACTCTCGTCTCCGCTTGTCCCTCACAGACTTCCACCTAGATCTCATTATCTATTATCTATTTCCTTTCAGTCTTATGTCAAGTTCATACATGTTTCATCCTTCATATTATTACTTTGTGTTTACTCATCTTTACTCTGTACTACTTGTCCCTGGACTTCTAGTATATAAACTTGGATTATTCCATATGTAACCTCAGTTTGAATATCAACTTAGTTCTTATACTTGCCTTGAGTTCACATCATCTCCGCACTCCTCTGTAGAACTCCTGCAAGGAGTTCTATTTGTTGTTCAGAACTCCACCTTGAGTTCTGTCTCTATCTTGTCCTCATCCTTGGAAATCCAGGGACAGCTAGTGGAAAGGGGTGCAGCACATAAGCTGAAGCTGAAGTCCCTAGTCTGCCTCAAGGCAATCCATCTCCGCACTACACACCTCACTCTCTGACATCTCTGCACCTAAGTCAGGCCTTCCCTGGCACAGCACTTAACAATCAGCTTTTATCTGTCTGGTGTTCATCAATTGTATTTCCAGGTGCAGGTCACTCTAGAGGTTGGTCCACCTTCCCTGGCACAGCACTTAACAATCAGCTTTTATCTGTCTGGTGTTCATCAATTGTATTTCCAGGTGCAGGTCACTCTAGAGGTTGGTCCACCTTCCCTGGCACAGCACTTAACAATCAGCTTTTATCTGTCTGGTGTTCATCAATTGTATTTCCAGGTGCAGGTCACTCTAGAGGTTGGTCCACCTGCATCTCTTCTCCACCCTCACTTGTAGAGCAATATGGTGCCCCTTTGTTAAGTGCTGTGCCGGAGAAAGGCTGACTTAGGGGCGGAGATGTCGGATAGCAAGGGCGGAGTGCGGAGACGGATTGCCTTGAGGTGAATTAGGGACTTCAGCTTCAGCTTATGTGCTGCGCCCCTTTCCACTAGTGGTCCCTGGATTTCCAAAGGACGAGAGCGAACTAAGACAGAACCCAAGGTGGGGTTCTGAACAACGAAGAAGAACTCCCTGCAGGAGTTCTACAGAGGAGTGCGGAGTTGGTGGTAACTCAAGGTGGAGTAGTTTGGCAGACTAAGTTGATATTCGAACTGAAGTTACAAGTGAAGTAATCTAAGTTTAAATACTAGGAAATTCGGAGACAAGTATTACAGAGTAGAAATGAGTAACGCGGAGTACCAGGTACGAGATATGAAACATGTATGAGGATGGGACAGAGTCACTAAATAAAACTAAAAGGAAATAGATATAAATCGAGAGATAACCAATATAGATAAAAGATAATCAAGATTTAAATAGAATTCCATGAGGGACAAGTGGAGAACAGGATCAAGGATGTGGAGTCGTATGTGAGATGTGCGGAGTTACTGGATAACGTGCAGAGTTATGGTTGCCGAGGCATGGATGTAACACCCTTTGAGGATGTGGTCCTCAGATGTGGGGTCCCATTGTGCCACCACTGATGGTGGTGTATTATGATGAAATCATAATACTAATGGTGCTATAGGGTCACCATATGCTATTCACCCCACATTATTATAATTTGGGGTGAATTGTCTTATGCATCCACTATGATACATGAGGGAAATATTGTCAGGGGTGGCCCACCACCATTCTGTCCAGTCATCAAAGGGGGGTGGAAAACCAAAGATGATCAAACAGTTTATGCATTCTGCATCCACTGGTTCCACCCACTCATCATGTCCAATCATCATTGACATTGCATTGATGGCCCTTACAGCATAGTCATAGGAATGGTTTGCCCAAGCAATTGGGAAGCCATTCCAGATGAGGTCATGTGCAACTTCCTTTGATATTTTCTGCACACTTAACACAGTGGACCTTTTGAAGGAGTATTTGGGGCCCATGGCCTTGATGTAAGGTTCTTTGGGGTGGTTGCAGTTCCATTTGTGCACCATCTTGAAGTAGTAGTGGTGTTGTGCCATGATCCCTGCAAATAATTGCCACCATCTTGTCTATGCCTGAGGTTGCACTGGTGTGAGTAGGCAAGTGAGCTGGTATGCCACCACCATTGAGATGCTGACATACCCACCTGCAGTCATGGCTAACCCATGAATTGAGTTGAGACCACCAGGGTGGTTGTATATGTAGTGGTATCTGCACCACCCACATATGTCCAGCAGATTAGAGGGTTTAGGTAAGGTAGCAATTATCAAGAACCAGCACCTTTACATAAGTGCTTATGTAAGTGCCAAGAGCAGCAAAATATGGATCTAACAATTGGACTTTTTTTTTTCAAACTTCCTCAATATCATAGCTACTCCTAGAGGGAACCAGAATTATAATTACTATCATACTTCTTTTCAGTTTTTTCAACTCCTTAAGTATAATTGGCTGTAGAGTACAGTGTCTATCATATATGGAATTTATCCAAACAGCTTCAAATACCAGCAAGTCCTGGGATTGCCTGATTTGATCACGTGATATAATTAGTCAGCAGCAAAATAGGTTGATGCTCAGGTTCCCTGCAATTTTTTTTTCAGCACCAGAAGTATTTAAAACACATTTTGAGCATTTTTGTAAAAAAAATTATATGAGTAATATCTCTTTCAAAAATGATCAATTTTCATATTTGAAACCAGAGAATGGTAGATACAATAGTAAGCTATATATCTGTGGAGTTAAATGTGTGATAACTGTACAGTCACCAATGTTATTGACAATATCAAAGACAGTTAGTTCTGATTACATAAGGGGTGCTGGTTCCTAATGATTGCTACCTTACCTCTTATTCTTTTGCCCATATCAATATTTTTGGTATGTCTGCTGTTAGGCCCTTAGGGATAAGTTTTGTGTGGAATATGGCATTATTGAGTACTGCATTCATTGCTTCATCTTGGGTGGCAACATTGTGCCTCTCTGTCATATCTGACCTGAGTATTGAATGCTTGTTTATAGTGAGGATTTCCTTGCTTATCATTTTCCACTATGACCAAGTTAGGTGCTGAGCCATTAAGTGGTGCTGGATTACACCACTTGTGGCAAATATAATCTATAGTGCAATGATTTATATAATGATATGAATCAACAATGAAATGTGTGGTTTGACCCCAAACATCCCATGCACCATGTTGAACAGCAGTACATAACACCAGACATGCTTTATCAATACAAACATAATTGGGTCACAAGTCTGGGGTTGGATAAACTGAATCTAAAAACTCTAGAATATTGGTGGGTGATTCAGCTTTTGCAAATTTAGTCTATGCAATTACAACACCACAGGGTGCACAAATTGTTTCAACACAATAAAACCAAGGTGCAATAAAATAGTTTGAGTGTTGCTGATTAGGTGCTTGAATTTCATCATGTGCTGGTTGTTGTCTATTAAATTGAGGAAGCCAAGCATGTTGTTCTTCTTGTTAAGTGCTGTGCCAGGGAAGGCCTGACTTAGGCGCAGAGATGTCAGAGAGTGAGGTGCGTAGTGCGGAGACAGATTGCCTTGAGGCAGACTAGGGACTTTGGCTTCAGCTTATGTGCTGTGCCCCTTTCCACTAGCTGTCCCTGGATTTCTGAGGACAAGAGCGAGATAGAGACAGAACTCAAGGTGGAGTTCTGAACAACAAATAGAACTCCCTGCAGGAGTTCTACAGAGGAGTGCAGAGATGATGTGAACTCAAGGCAAGTATAAGAACTAAGTTGATATTCAAACTGAGGTTACATACAGAATAATCTAAGTTTATATACTAGAAGTCCAGAGATGAGTAGTACAGAGTGGATACAAGTAATACAGAGTAAAGATGAGTAAACACAAAGTAATAGTAGGAGGTATGAAACATGTATGAACTTGACATAAGACTAAAAGGAAATAGATAATAGATAACCAAGATCTAGGTGGAAGTCCATGAGGGACAAGCAGAGACAAGAGTCGAGGGTGTGGAGTTGTGTGTGAGATGTGCAGAGTCAATAGATAATGTGCGGAGTTGTAGGTGTGGAGGCATGGATGTAACAGTATTCCCCTCTTAGGGCCAAACCCTGAGGCCCATCAGGATTGGTGATTGGATTTTTTTGCACATGGCTGAGTGTCAATATATATGATGGGTGGTGGATGGCAAGCATTAAGCAAAACTTTCCCATCTTGTGCTAAACTTCATTACTGCCATGTCTAACTCCCAACAAGCCTCTGGTTTGGTTCCTGAAGAGTATGAGTTTGTGCAAGCCCTGCGCAAACTTCAAGAAGATACTGTGCAGAAAATTGCAGAGATTGCAGAGCAGAAGAAGGCTGTGGATGAGGCAAAGAGAAAGGAGGAAGAGCATTGGTTGGCACATGCAGAGGCAGAGCAGAAGAGGGTTGAGGCTGCAAGGTTGGAGGAGGAATGTTGTGAGAAGGAAGCTGTGAATGCCGTGAGGGGTGCAGAGATGGACATGGACAAGGATGAGGATGGGAGTGAGCTTGTGGAAGTTGTAGGTCACCATGAGGAGAGGGCTCAGAGTGGAGCAAATACTGCAAGGTCTAAGAAGAGACACAAGAAGGAGGGAGAGATAGAGCAGAAACAGCTTAAGAAGGTAAGTTTTATTTGATTTGGCTGTTTTACTTTTGCTGATGAGTACACTCAGGAGATTGTGGAGGTGGTGGAAAACAACCCCAAGAGGTTGATGGATAACCCTGATTGAGTAAGTGGATTACTTTGTGGTGTTCTGTTTCCTAATGCAGAGTTCTCAGTATTCTTGCTTTGCTGATGGATTCAATTACGTGAAGAAGACAAGGTGGGAGGTGGATGAGGTCAATCCCTGTTTGAAGTGTGCATGTAACAGGGTCATTTGCTGGCAACGGGTGATCCCCATATGTGAGCACAATTCGTGTCTCTGGTGCACAGATAAGAAGAGGCTGTGCTTTGAAGAGGAGCTCAACCATGTCCCCAATAAACATTGGCAAATGGAGGTGGAGTATGATAGCAAGGTGGAAGTGGGTCCATCAAAGAGGGCAAGGTCAGATCTTGGGAACTCAGAGGCCTGGTCAATGTGGGAGATGGCAAGGTTGGTGCTGTCCTTGTTGCAGGAAACAATGGTGGCTATGCAGGAAACAACAGAGTTCATGCAGCAAACTTCTGCTGCCTTCAGAGATGTCTCAAAAGACATGCGAGGAGCAATATGTGAAGTCCAAATGGCTATCAAGCACCTAGGATGGGATCTCCATGAGGTTCTTCAAGATCATGCAGACACACAGCTTCAGAATGTGATGGCGCAGGAGGCAATGGCACAGGCATTGCTGAGGAATGCAGTAGTGCAAGAGGCAACAATGGAGGCAATGCATGCCATAACAAGGGAAATCTGGGCAAATCACAAGAAGACCAAGGCAAGAATCAAGAAGGGAGGAGATAAAAGCAGAGATGAAGTGTAGGGAGGTGGAGTTGATGAGGGAGTGTGGTGGAGATGTGGAGATGGGAGACAAGGTGGGGAACGGTGAAGGGAACACAGAAACAAGTGAGCAGGGTGCGGAGAACAAGGATAAGGAGGATGGAGAAGTGGAGAAGAGTGGAGAAGTTGAAGAGAGTCAAACTCTCCAAGACTGAAAATGTATATATAGACTGTTGTTTTTTTTTTGTTTTTCTTGTTTGTATATGATTTTCTTGTGGGTGAAAGGAAGCATGAACATAAGGATAAGAGGATGAATGAAGTGGAGAACAAATGAAGATGTGTGGAGATCTAAGACATATACATGGAAAAGTATGGAGGTGTGCAGAGAAGTGAAAGGGAAGTGGAAACAAAGAAATGAAATCTATAGTTTGTCTAGTGGACCAGGCAGGTGGGGATATTTGTGATGGAAGTCCTGAAGAAGTTCTTGAGTGTGATCTAACTCAGTGGCAGGGAGCCAAGAGTTGGATTTGTCAGTGTCTGCATATCCAAGCCAGCAAACTTTGTAAAGGAGTTTACAATGTTTATACTGTTTGTCTATTTTGGACTCAAGAATCTCTTCAACCTCATACTTGATGTCACCATCAATCTCAACAGGAGGAGGAGGACTAGGTACCCAGCCAGGGATGGTGTTTTTGTGATGGGGTTTGAGCATGGAAACATGGAAGACAGGGTGAACAGCATGCATAGAGTCGGGGAGGTGGAGAGTGAAGGAACAGGATGCATGACCTATAATTTTGTAGGGACCTAGGAATTTCTCCAAAAGCTTCTTAGCAGGTCTTGTAGTGTTAAAGAACTTTGCTTTGACAAATACTTTCTGACCAATTTGGAAGTCCAGTGTGAGAATCCTTGATTTGTCTGCAGAGATCTGGTATTGCTTCTGAGCTTCAGCGATTTCCGCATGTAAGAATTGGTGGAGTTGGTCAAGGTCTACAGCAAAGTCATGTGCCTTCAAGGATGTGATGTTGCATTTGGGATGGATAGAGATGGAGGGGTCATAACCCTTGTTGGCAAAGAAAGGAGACACACCAGTGGTAGTGCTGGGTGCATTGTTGTAAGCAAACTCTGTGAGTGTTACATCCATGCCTCTGTACCTACAACTCCGCACATTATCTATCAATTCCACACATCTCACACATGACTCCACACCCTTGACTCTTGTCTCCACTTGTCCCTCATGGACTTCCACCTAGATCTCATTATCTATTATCTATTTCCTTTCAGTCTTATGTCAAGTTCATACATGTTTCATACCTCCTACTATTACTTTGTGTTTACTCGTCTTTACTCTGTATTACTTGTCTCTGGACTTCTAGTATATAAACTTGGATTATTCTGTATGTAACCTCAGTTTGAATATCAACTTAGTTCTTATACTTGCCTTGAGTTTGCATCATCTCTGCACTCCTCTGTAGAACTCCTGCAGGGAGTTCTATTTGTTGTTCAGAACTCCACCTTGAGTTCTGTCTCTATCTTGCTCTTGTCCTCAGAAATCCAGGGACAGCTAGAGGAAAGAGGTGCAGCACATAAGCTGAAGCCAAAGTCCCTAGTCCACCTCAAGGCAATCCGTCTCTGCACTCCACACCTCACTCTCCAACATCTCCACACCTAAGTCAGGCTTTCCCCAGCACAGCACTTAACAGCAAGGGGTAAGAGATTGTGCCAGTTATCCTGCTGGTAATTGCAGTAGATCCAAAGGTATTTCTCAAGTGTTTGATTGGTACATTCAGTCTGACTGTCACCTTCTGGGTGATACCCCAAAGTGAAGTGGAGTTCCAGATTAAGGAGCTTGCCTAAAGAGCAGAAAAAGTGAGAGACAAACTTGGTGCCGTGGTCTGAGGTAATGTGCAATGGAAATCCATGCTTGGAGAACACATGGATGACAAATAACTGCATGAGTTCTGTGGAGGTGATGGTGTCATGGGTGGAAATGAATATGGATTGTTTTGTGAGCTGATCAACAACCACTAAGATTGAATCAAAACCACTAGAGCTGGGGAGTTTCTTTATGAAGTCCATTGATATTGAGTGCCAGGGTCTAACAGGAATGGAAAGCTGTTTGAGAGTGCTGTAGGGTCGGTGTTGTTGAGGTTTAGAACACATACAAGTTACACAAGACTTGCAGAATTCCTTGACCATAGTATGGATGTTTGGCCAAGTATATTTGCAATGTATAAGTGTGAGTGTCTTGTTTTGTCCAAAGTGACCAGATAAAATGTGATGTAGGTGGAGATCAGCTATGTCCGGTACATAGATTTGATTATCAAGGTGGAGAAGTCCTTGCAGATTGCAAGTCCAGTGTGGAGAAGTGGGAACCAAATGGTGTGCTGTGGTGATTGGGTCGTCTGTTAAGGATGCTAAGATATCTGAATGGAGTTTCTTGATGTCCATAAGCAGAGCATTTCAGAGTATGGGGAATGAAAGGATGGTGGCATGGAGTGAGGTGGTGAGTTGTTCTTGGGTGAATACCAGTCAGTAATTGTGAGGATTAACCTTGGCATAGTTGCTATTCCCCTCTTTTGGGTAGATGTCCCATTGTCTAGTTAAAGAGTCAGGTTTAGTGCCTAATTTACCTAGGTGGAAACAAATGATAAGATTGAACTGTGAGAGGAATTCTGACCAATGTGCTTGACAGTGCGTCAAAATCTTTGTGGTAGCAAAGTATTCTAAATTCTTGTGATCAGTAACAACATCTATAGGGAGAGGTGCACCTTCAAGATAATGTTGCCAAGTTTGAAATGCAGAGAAGATAGCCAAATGTTCCTTATCATGGGTGTCATAGTTTAGTTCTGCTGCGGTAAAGGTGCGGGAATGGAATGCGACTGGGTGGATTTCACCAGTGGAAAGAATAATAGAGAGGATTGCCACCAGGGTGTAGTCAGAAGCATCTGTTTCAATAATGATTTGAGCATCAGGAATCCAATGAGTGAGTATAGGAGTGGTAGCAAAAGCTTTCTTGAGGGTTTCAAAAGACTTTGTACAGTCTGAAGACCAATTCCATGTGGAGTCCTTGCAGGTGAGGCAGGTAAGTGGGACAACGATGTCAGAGTAGTTCCAAATGAATTGACAATAGAAATTAGCAAAACCTAGGAAAGACTGAATGTCTTTCACTTTGCAAGGTTCTGGACATTCCTGAATAACCTTAATCTTATCTTCAGCCATCTTCAAACCATCAGGGGAGAGGATATAGCCAAGGTATTCCACCTGTTTAGAGTGGAATTTGCACTTATCCACGCAGGCATAGAGACCATGCTTGTGGAGTCGTTTGAGTACCTTGCGGACATGAGAGCAGTGTTGAGAGAGGTTGTTGGAATAGATAAGGATGTCATCAAGATAGACAATGATGCAGATGTCGAGTAGATCAGAGAAGATGTCATTCATAAAATGTTGGAAAGCCACAGGTGCATTAGAGAGACCAAAGGGCATTACCATCCATTCAAAGGAGCCATAGCGAGTGCAGAAGGCAGTTTTCCATTCATTGCCATTGGTGATGCAGACAAGATGATAAGTGTGGCAGAGATCTATCTTTGTATAGAGACAAGCCTTGCAAGGGCTGTCCAAGAGATCAGAGATCAGGGGTAAGGTGTAGCAATCCTTTTTGGTGATCTTGTTGAGACCTTGGAAATCTACACAAAGACAAAGGGAGCTGTCCTTTTTCTGAATGAAGAGGATGGGTGCACCATGTGGAGAATTGGTAGAGCAAATGAAACCACTAGTTAGGTTTTCATCAATGAATTCACAGAGAGCAGAGAGCTCGGATTGCAAAAGGGAATAGATGGGGCCAAGAGGCAGAGATGTACCTTCTTCAAGGTTGATCTGAAGATCATAAGGGCAGTGTGGAGCAAGTGTGTTGGCCTTGGCCTTGCTGAATATGTCTGCAAATTCATGATACTCAGTGGGCAACAAGGAGAGGTCAATCTTTTTGACAGTTCCTGCAGAGAGGGTTGGTGTAGACAGATTGGAGGGTTGGATTTGGAAAACTTGAGAGCCATCTAACTTGATGGCACATGTGAAGGCCACCAAATTGATAAGAGAAACCAGAGGTTTTCTGAGCAGAGTATCCAGTGGTGAAGGTGGAGAAGGGTTTACCACTGCAGGCAAAGTTGCCATACACACAGAGAGGGTTGATGAGTGCAGAGAAGACCATGTGGAGTGGAAAGAAATAGTCTTAGCTACCCAATCAATCAACAGATTGTGCTGGCAAAGCCAATTATATCCAAGAACCACAGAGCAAGCAGAGTCTAGAGGAGTCACATAAAACTCAAGAGCTAGGATTTTACCAGTAGGAAAGATGGCAGGAAGGGAGACTGTCTGAGTGATTACCACATTGGACTTCCATCTATGAGACACAGTTGGATGGGAGAAACAGATTTGCATTCTAGGGAATTTTGTAAAAGAAAAGAGGAATCTATGAAACAATGAGAAGCACCACAATCTATTAATGCTTGAAAAGGGAGTGGAAAACTCAGAGAAGAGAGTGGAATTGTGAGGGAATTGGGGTCAGAAAGAGCAGACATGCTGAGATGGGCCTCCTTAATTGTGCGGTTGGAGACAACGCAGCTATCAGCCCACACAGAGTCTGAAGAGCTGCTCTCTATTTTTTTGAGTCTGGAGAGTCAGACTTCTTCTCCTCAGCTGTCGCCGTGTGGGCTTTGGCTTTGGAGGCACTAGAAGAGGATTGGGGACAGTCTTTGGCCATGTGACCACTGCCACCACAGAACATGCATAGATTGCCATCCATGCGGCATTTGCATTCCTTGGTGGTGAGCTTGCCATCCTTGCCTAATTTGAACAATAAGCTGGGTTTCTTGGCCAAGGTGCTCACTTTAGTCACCCCTTTTTGGTAGACCCCTAAGGTATATGAATATTACATTTTTATAGTCCTTAGAGGTTGTCTACAATGGTATATTGGTGGTATGCCAAGCCTTATATATATGTGGTATGTGTTCTGGTATGCCTATTGTGGTATATACCACACAGTGGTACATATCAACCACCACCCCATGTGGTGTCAGGGGTCCCAAAATTATTTATTAAATTCCTTGCTTCAGGAACATAATTGGGACATATAAATTTTACCATTTTTTCACATTTTTTCAAGGCTTTTCAATAAGAGCACTTGCAATCATATTGACACTCATGCTTTTTTTTTCATTTCAAGATTATCTCACATACTGCCAAGATCATGTACACATACCACCAAGGTCAAGTATAATGGTGGTATGCCTACTTCACATACCACCAAGGTCAAGTATAGTGGTGGTAGGTCTGCTTCATATACCACCAAGGTCCAGTACTTTACACTCACCCCCCTGGTCCGATTGGACTGCTCGGACTCCGAGTGGACTCATATGGACTCCAAGTGGAGTCCGATCAGACTACTATGACACTATTAATAATATATACTTGATTAATAATGTTCTTATCCAGTCCGAGTAAAATCCAAGTGGAGTCCAAGCAATTTAAATAGTTCAATCGGACTACTATAATACTACTAATGCCTTATACTTGGTCAATACTTTTCTTATTTAGTCCAAGTAGAGTCCAAGTAGAGTCCAAGTGGAGTTTGAGTGGAGTCTGAGTAGTCCAAATGAAGTCCAAGTGATTTAAGTGGAATTTAAGTAAAGTTCAAGTAGATTTTAGATATTATATAGTATATTTATATAATATTTTTACACATATATATCTATTCAATTTAACTAAGATGTATTCCTATTAAAGAAAATATATTATCAATTTCCATCTTCTAATCCTCTTCTTCACTCTCACTCTCTATAGGAGTTTCTTTTTTAATTTTTTAATTTTGCTTATTAACAACATATCTGGTGTGGTAAAACAGCATTGTATGCAAGAACCACTTGAAATTGTTTAGTGTCATTCTTTTTAAAATAGATTCAAAACCACCTAACCATGCATTTAGTTGTTCACAAGCCGAGAATATATTAGAAAGTAGATTTAAATATAATATGATATAAACAGCATACCTGTGTGTTAAATGCTCATTTATAATATGGTTTTCCATATTTATCATAATCTATACCAACAAGATTAGGGGCTGAGCCATCTAATGGGGCAGGATTACACCATTTCTGACACATAGCATCTGAAACCTGGTGGTTCATATAATGATAGGTATCAACAATAAATCTTGTGGTCTTTTTCCACTCCTCCCAACTCTGATTGCCAATTGCTGATCAAAGTACAAGACAAGCTTTATCAATGCATATATATGTTGGTCTGGGTTCTTGTGTTGGATATACTGTTTCTAGGAAGTCTAAAATTTGAGTGGAAGATTCTGATTTATCAAACAAGTCCCAAGCAATTACTACTCCACATGGAGCACATATTGTTTCTACACAATAGAATTTTGAAGGACCAAAATAATGGTCCTTAGGCCTATCAGGAGGAGTTTCTTCATCATGTGCTTGGGTATTTTGTGAAGTAGCTATTTGCCAAGGCATTTGTTCACCAACTTGTTGTAGCATTCATTTGACACCTAATAAATTGGCACAGCTATGACTTTGAACATAATTTTTCCATTGTGGTTGATGCTGTTGACATGATTGTGATCCAGACAATTTCTGGTTCTGACAAGTATGCCAACAACATTCAGAACCATATTTATTTTCATGAAAAGCACAAAATGCTCCTCCACAGGCATTTGCAAGATCATCTGTACAATTTTCAAATGCACAATGCTATTGAAAATGTATAAATTAATTTAGTCAATAATATAAAAAGCAATCCTACCTTTGGAGCCATTACAATACCATCTACTACTGCCATTGTAACTGTTGCATTATCATCATCTATTTCTATATCACTGTCAGATCTGCTGTTTTGTGGCATTATATTTCTTATAGAAGACATTTCACTGCCATCCCCTAAAACAGCACCAAGAGTACTAGTTGTAACAATATCTAGTGTACTTTTATATTTTTGAGTACACTCTTTACAGCTATGTCCATGTGCTGAAGAAATCATTCCATTTTGGACTAAGGTAGAAAATGCTTGTGATGTAACCTCATTAATTGAAAGGCCATCATCTAATGTAAGATGAGACTTTGAAGCTTCTGATATAGTTTGAATAGACTCTTGAACAAAGGCATGCCATATTTGCTGACATGAGACAATTCTTTTCTTTTCTTCATTTATAGTACCAAAAGTATTTTTCCAATATTCAGCATAGGCTGCAGCTGATGCATGAAAGCTATACATAGCAGTTACAACACCATTGGAAAAGAATCTATCACACCATAGAATTTGGCCAATTTTTAAATATTTGGCTGTATTCAAATAAACTCTATTATTTTTCCCATGATTGCCAGAAGGAATACATTCATGATCTGCCAAATATAAAACTTTACAATCTGGACATTGACCTGTTAAAACCCAAACATTTTCATAAATAGTGCTGCCTTTTATTAAAGTAACCACAGGAATATCCTTTAGATGAGTAGTTTGATATAAGGATTGTGGTTTGCATGTTGATGTCTCACATATACCAGAACAAATCATCATAACAGCTTGAATTGATTTATATGAAATTGTAGGTAGATTTCCTTTATAGTATCCATTTTGATCACAGGGATATAACTTTAAAACTTTAGCCAATGACTCTAATTTATTGCCAATAGTCACAATTTGCTTTTCTTCTTTAAAAGTGTGTGCCATTTCCTTTTTCTGAAATAATTTCATAGAGCTATCATTTTTATTGAGTTTTTCAATTAAAGCTCTACTCAAACATCTCATCCATCCAGATAATGAGGAATTATTTTCTCCACTATGTAAGGATGAATTTGCTTGCTGAGTATGTAAGCTTAGAAGCTCATTGTTTTCAGTTAGAGTGAATAAAATAAGAAGCACAGTGGCCAATGAAATCTTGGAGCTAAAATTTGATTTAATACAGTCATTAAAGACTTTAAATGATATATCTGGGAAATTATCCACAGTATAATCAGCATGGACAACAGGAAGCATTGCAAAGATAATAAGCCAGCAGAATACCAAGTTAATGCTGATAAGTCTTAAAATGCAATGGAGAATAAACCTAGAAAAGATAATTGAAATAGAAGCTGCTATATATCAATGAGTATATTCAACAATATTTTTACTTCCTCTTACTAGTAAAACCCCTTCTATCCTTCTTCATCTCATCTCTATTCTCTTTCTCCTTTCCTCCTTCAGACTCTTTCACCTTCTTTTTCCCTTTCTCTTTAACTTTGGATGGATTCAAATATTCAAATAAGTCTTTAAAAATATAACTTCCTGTCTTTTGAAAGCCCCATACATCCATATCATCAGGTGGATTCTCTCCACCCTCTAGCCATTCTTTCATTTGAGGATATTCAGATATTTTAGAAAAAGCAGGATCATAATGAGAATGCCACATAGATTTTCCTATAAAAAGCTCAATAATCTCTTTATGAGATGGCTTTTTTGTAGTCCAAGCTTTGGTTTTGCACAGACTACCAAGCTTATGAATAGCTGTAATAGCAGCACAATATTTCCTATAGCTAGTGCGAAGACTATTATCATCACAGTTGAGCAAATCAGCTGGAACATCTAAAAGCCTTCCTAGTTCCAATTGCTCAGCAGTTAATTCATTTTTCTTCTTTGTAGAGCTAGAGCCAGAGCCAGAACCAGAGCCAGAACCAGAGACAGAGACAGAGATAGAAGCAGATCCAGAAACAGAGTTAGAGACAGAACCAAAAAGAAATGGCTGAAATCCACTCTATAAATATATTTAGTAATATTTATTTTAATCAAATCAAAGATACTTACAAGAAGTAAATAAAGAGAGAGTTCACCTGTATCATTGTTCCAGTTTGCTTCCTCATCATCACTGATAGCTATATCATATTTTCCCTTAATAACCCAAGTATCATCTTCATATAAGAAAATATGACCACCAGAAGCTATAAAAGATTAAATAATTATATAATAATAGTAATGACAATAATAATAATACTTACAGCTGATTGGTGAATATCGTTTGGCAAATTTCTGTAAAACTGGTCCAATAGTAGAGGTTACCTCAGTTTTCATAGTCATTGCAGGCTTTAAAGATGAGGGGTCAATGCTAACAGGATTTTGATCTGATACATAAAGATGAGCTTTTCCCTTAACAGGTCCAAGGTGATTATCATGAAAATTATTGAAGTCTGCATGATTTTCATATTTTCCATAGGCCTGACCATGGAGAAAACCACCTGTTGTACGTGAGGCCCCTTGTAAAGCATGTTTTGGACTAACTGATGGACTTTGCATTTGGATATCTTTTAAAAGTAAAAAATTGAAAAGATATAATAATATTTATAGATATATATACTTACCTCTATCAGTGTTTGGAAAATCACCAGCTAAAATAAAATAAATAATTTAGTAATATAGATTGTAAAAAAAAAGTTAATATTACCATCATTGAAACTAGTAGAGATACTTTAAGATATTAATTTACTATAGCAATAATGATTGCAAGCTTACTTACTTTTTCTCAGTTCCATTATTAGCATCATCATTGATAGAGGCACTAGTTTAATATTATTAGTATTATAATAAATAAAGTATAAATTTACTTACTCTTTTCCAGTTCCAGTTTTATTAATAGTGGTGGTAACACTGGTAGTAACAGTAGCATCACCACTAATAGAGGCACTAATTGGATATTATTAGTATTTTAATAATAAAGTATAAACTCACTTACTCTTCTCCAGTTTTACTAATAATGCTAGCATTATCAGTATCCACATTGCTGATTGGGGAATCAGCACCATCACTGGTAGAGAGACTAATTTAATATTGTTAATATTGTTAATAATAGATTATAAGCATACTTACTCTTCTTCAGCTTTATTGGTAGTGGTAGCATTATCAGTATCTGTATAGCTAATTGGAGTATGAGCTTCACCATTGGTAGAGGCACTATTTGATATTATTAACATTTTAATGAATGATTATAAACCCACTTACTGTTACGTCCATGCCTCGGCAACTTGAACTCTGCATGTTATTATCAACTCTGCACCCTTCACATACGACTCCGCACTCCCTGACTCTGTCCACTGCATGTCCCTCGCAGACTTCTATTTAGATCTCAATTATCTATTATCTATTTCCTTTTATCTTTTGATTTATATCTATTTCCTTTAGTTACAATTACGCAGTTCGTGTCAAGTCTCATACACATTTCATATTTTGTACCTAGTACTCCACATTACTTGTCTCTACTCCACAGTTACTTGTCTCTGGACTTCTAGTATTTAAACCTACTTACTTCACTATGTAACCTCAGTTTGAATATCAACTTAGTCTGCCAAACTACTCTGCCTTGAGTCACCACCAACTCCACACTCCTCTGTAGAACTCTGTTACGTCCATGCCTCGGCAACCACAACTCTGCACATTATCCAGCAACTCTGCACATCTCACATATGACTCCGCACTCCTTGACTCTGTTCACCGCATGTCCCTCGTGGACTTCTATCTAGATCTTGATTATCTATTATCTATTTCCTTTTATCTTTCGATTTATATCTATTTCCTTTTAGTTTTATTTAAGTGACTCTGTCCCATCCTCATACATGTTTCATATCTTGTACCTGGTACTCCGTGTTACTCGTTTCTACTCCGTAATACTCGTCTCCGAATTTCCTAGTATTTAAACTTAGATTACTTCACTTGTAACTTCAGTTCGAATATCAACTTA
>ML213684.1:0-20878 GCA_004379715.1 Crucibulum laeve
AATCTTCGTCGCAGCCCACAGCTTGGTAGCATCCACGCGCTACAACACGCTTCATCGTCGTTTGTTATTCACGCTTTCCTGCTTTGCTTTCAGTGACCCATACCACACCTTGCTCTGATGATGATCCAAAATTCCGTTGTCGTTTCGTTGTGCTAGATACCCTAAACTTGAATGCGAACCACCAAGATGAAGACCCGACAAATTGCATAGTAATTCGTGACTTGATACTTGCGCAACCTACTTCTCCGACGACCACAAACTGAACGCACGAAGGTATTTATGTGGCATATATGTTTATATTATTATTCTATAGTAGTCCAATTATAATAACCCCCAACAATCGACCAATGCTGTATTGATAGTTAATGTTCTCCATGTGTGCGGGGGAATCATATGTGGTTGCTCTATGATTGAAAATTAAGAGCATACACACTAAGCTCGGTACTTATGCATGTTCAAGGTCTCGAACACGTCGCTAACATGAAATTAATATTACATGCCTCAGGTTTTATAGTAGGCAGGAAAATAGTTCGACAGAAACGAGTTTTACCGTTCAGTTCGCAGATATCTTTCCGAAAGCACAGCACACAGGCTTCGGCCATACTGACGGTACACAGCTACACGTGTGCAAACATGCTCACAGACCCTTGCCTAACATCCATAAGTTGAATGCAGATCCATGGATATGAACTCGAAGCACATTTACCGAATATAATTTACCTCCTGAACCGTAAGCCAAGCTTTGTCTTCAGAAATTTTGCTATATGACTAGAGTGAATGACAGGATCACCTGCATTGTGGTTAGGAAAATATGTTCTGGTTAGAGGACAGGTAGTCCTCGAAAAATAATTTAATTAAAGCACCGTTACAGCAAGATGACGATATATCAGAAATCAAAGAGAACTCTATTGAAGAGTGGGCTTTCGGTTTGATACATACACTCAATACAATTTCCACTACGCCTACAATCAGATATATATCGTCTAGACTCTAGTCACTGACCAGGATAAAAGGAAAGATTCGACCATTTTACCAGCAGTTGTGAGAAGGAAATCTTCTCTCATAAACTTATCAAGTCTCGTATCCACTCGAACAGATCCCTTCTCGAAAACTTTGCCATCCCATAGTTCTTCCCAGGTCTCCGGGGAATGGCAGAACATTTCTGTGGATCTAGCACCCTTCCTAATTCCTTTCTTTGGCAGTCCAACGTGAGAACCGAATATAACGGATCCCGGAGTAACAGAAAGTAAGGTAGCGACCCGACGAGCCAGTTCCAGTTGCTTTCCTTCATTGAATAAATGAAAGAAAGATGACGTATGGATCGCTGATATATGTCCCTGAAGAGGAGTAAGAGAATTGAGGTCCTGGAGATTAGGTCGTGGTGTCTTTGGCTCTGTATAAAATGGGGGTCGAGGGGATATCAATTCAAAGGCATCACCGCCCACAAATGCAGCGGGAAAGCTTGTTGGCGATGAATTAAATAAATCATGTCCACATTCCCAGAACTCTGCTAATAGTCAATATCTGCAGCCAATGCGTTGCGAATATGCATGGACATCACCTTTCCTGAGATCAGATCCAATCACGTTTTCGACAGGCCAACCATCAGCCACTGCTTTTCGAATATCTGTACCAACTATGCACGCATGTTTTGTCAAAAAGTCGAGAAGTGAAAGTAGCTTTTATACCCACAGCAACATCCAATATCCAGAAAGACGGCGCCCTCACGCTCGCGAGGTATTTGCACCAAGTAGTCATAAATCAAAGATTGTGTTATCTTCAATCTAGACTGCGTTAATTCAAGCGAGATGCTCTCAAAGACTGATCAGATTCTACCTTGTGAAAGAGAAACGGCGAATGCATGGGTACCCGTAAACCTATCATAAATATTAGATTATACATGTTGTATCATGGTGATTAAAGGATTTAACCTCATATGCTTTCTTCTGAACCCCAATAATATGTTGTTTGAGGTCTTCTGGATCATGAATGCCCGTTTGCGACTTGAAAAAGGCTAATTCATGTGGTTTTAAAGAGTAAAATCCTTCATCCAACAAAGGCTTGAGCTTGGAATCAGCGAAGACAGACATGGTACTGAAGGGGATGAACTGCCCACGGAGCTATGCTCCTGAGTCCTCTTGAGAGTTTTGGTGAGATAAGGAATGAGATGACATGGATATATGGGGGGGAAATAACCCACGGACATGTCTTCGAGCCCGTGAGGTGGAAGCAATTGTATTATTATTGCATCACGTGTCACGCCCCAACCACGAAGGGTATCCTCGAGAACTACAAGGTTGACTATGGCTCTCGTAGTTATAATTGTTAAAATAAACTAAGCAGTCGTGTTTAATTCGAGTTTTTAGACAGTAACCCTCGCAAACGCGCGAGGTATTCATTCCAATTTAGTACTACTTATATACCGTGCGGCGTGAAGTAGATAAATAAGGCAAAGGAAAATGATAAAACAGGGCGTAGAACGCCATAAAAATGAAAGACAAATAAAAGGTACGTGTATCAAGAGGAGAAATAAATAATAAATAATACTGCGGACGCCATTATCGCAGAAGGCTAAAAATGGAAGAAGCAGTGGAGCGCTCGTTATTCCAACAATAATATCCATTGCATTCTCTTTATATACTACTTCAGCCACGAGGCAGATGCTGTGGTGAGGTAGAGAAGCTAAAAGACGAACACAAGGAAGAGAGTAATACACCGACTACGACTACCACATAAAATTCTGCTTAAGCATTCACTTCTGCAAGTTGCGGTTCATATCATCCCTTCTAACTTCTTGTAACATCCTAAGTAATTCATGGACAAGATCCCACTCTTCCTTGTTCCGACCAGGATGGGTCTCCATAGTAGTAAGGACTGGGAAAACGACACTAAGGTAGCGAGCGATGAATCGCCGTTGGCCGGCATCCAATGCCTTTGACCCAGAGGAGCTGCCGACGGACAGTTTTCTAAGTCCATGGTTAAGCACGTAGCTCGCCATATCGTTTGTTAGCGAGGTAACAGACAGAGGCTCAATGCAGATCTGAAGTGAGTGGAGATGTGGGCAAGATGCAGCGATAATGCGAAGGGCACCTAAACCAATCGTATTGTTGGAACGATGGAGTGGGAATTCGAGCTCTCGAATCTTCTTCCATGATGGGGCAAGTTGCTTAATGTGATAGTCAAGATTTTCTATCCCCCATTTCTTAATGTGAAGGGTCTCTAAATTAGAGAGAGAAGCAAGCGAGGCAATTACCTCCTCGAGCAAATTGAATGTTTGAGTACGGCCATAACTGGCCCTTGTATCAAGCATATCAAGATACAAAGATAGCACACCCTGCGACCACTTGGATGAAATGATTTCGAACATTTCCTTCATCTTGCAAGGGACAAGTTGTTCGAGAGTGGGAGTAGGGAGGCTTCTCTCTTTTCTGCCCTTCTTTTTCCGAGTAACCAGCTCTACGATGAGAGGTTGGATACGCAGCACAGTGAGGCCATCAGAGCTAATAGCGTGTAAGAGGTCGTTGATAAGGGAAAAGGTTGCAGTGACCCCAAGTGTCCTTAGCTTTGCGAAGGTACCAGCTGGCAACGTCTTGTGATCGGGGCTACAATAATTAAGAGACTGCGTATCAAGTTGAAGGACAAAGGTTTCGAGATTTGTCAATCTTCCCAAACGACTGAGAAGATTAAAGTTGTCCAACACCACCACATCAAATAGCTCTAAGCTTCGGAGCTGTGTTAGATGAGAGATGGGTACTAAGGCGGTCACTCCGAGTTTCAGTGGTCCCCGGAGGACCAGATGACTCAATCTTGGTGCTTCAGATGGAAGGGCAGCCAGAAACGAAGTGGCAATACGAATGGCCGAGTAGGAGATGTCGCCCATCTCGACAATTTGGAGTGAAGGAGAGAGGAAGAGGAAAATATGCGTCAACGATTCGCCGATGGATGGAAGACGTAGTTGACGAAGAGATGGAAACAAAGGCTCCTTGAGAAGCAGGGCCAGGCGAAAAAATATTGACGGATCCACTGATGGACTGAGATCTCCAGAATGCTTGAACGAGCGTACTTTGTGTGCTTCGAGTTTGAGCCGCTGTACATCACTTTGGGTGATAGTATCGTTAAGGATCTGTTGTAATTAAGTAGCTATTGAGCAGCTGAGTGTCGGAGAAAGAACAGAGCAACATACATATCGATTATCTTCGATCGTTAACGCAGGTAGAAGCTGTAGCAAAGGAACAATACTCCCTATGTCACGCCGCTCCAATATTTCATTCTGCAAAATGAGCGTTCAGCGAGAAAAAATCTCGGAGATGATATGTTATACCAACATACGTCAGCGTCAGAGCTAGATTCTCCGTCACAGACGACGAAGTCATCCGAGTCCCTATCGTCATCTTTGCATTTGCGACTGCCAACGTCTTCTGCGGGATGAGAGCTAGCATTATGCCCTAGTCCACTTTCTGGCATTGGTGTAGAGTAAAGTGATATCATCATCATGAAGTTTATGATCAGTTCTTGGGAGAGAGACAGAAAGTCGATTAGGAGTGGTGAGAGGTGAAAGGTAACTCAACGATGGATCCTTATGACGGGGAGAGAGAGCTTGACGCCTCATGGCACTCTGGGTCCAGTGCTCGAAAATAAGGTTGAGCTCATGACCATTGAAGTTTCGTAAGGTATCTTCTTCGTCCCATTTGAGAGGCCTTAGAGAGTAAATTCCGCCCGTTAACTCTGACCTGGCCTTAGCACGAGCGCACGCCGACAGCCACATAAGTCTTTTCCCCATTGTTGTTTGAGTGTTGCACGTTCCTGAATATCATTACACTAGATATTTAAAGGGATTGCGACTCATATATTCATCCTGCACGAGTTTCAGCATCTTATAAGAAGGCAGCACTAAGTCAAAACACACCTTGTTACCGTCGAGGCATGCATGAAGCAAAGTTTGCCTCTGAGGCTAATTTCGGATGATGGATGCCGATGTTCTTCGAATCACAATCGCATTTGCAAACGTGCCGTCGTCGTGCCGAACGTTGTCTATGTATAATCTGGATTCTGAAAGATTCTGCAGCTAAAGCCAAGGCGGCTGGCTCCAGAGACTATAGCTATGAGAAGTCAGACCCTCACTTCAGGCCTGTGCCGGAGTGAGGGCTCACTCACCTATATTTTATTATTGTGTTTACCCTTAAGTGATGAGAAGATTCATTGGAGATACCTAATGAAGCGTGCTATGTTTGTCGGAAAATCCTGTAAGCCCGGTCGATTCTATCAACATTGAGGTTCGATAGGGTTCGGTATATTGAGTATCGGAAGCTAATTGCCTCTAGTCAAAGAAAGAGCGTGGAGTGCCTCAGAAACAGGGATGCGCGAAGGAAGGATGGAGAGGTTTGTCAATTTGAGGCTGAGTTTATTATCTAGCTTGCAGCTCTTGGGCCAACGTTCAAACTGTGGAAATTACTTATTCACGATATCGATATGCCACTGTCTATGCGATTATAGTGTTAACATTGAGTGAAATGCAAAGTCCTGATGGTAAACGACGGGATATGTGGGTAGGTAGGTGGTACTAATAGTGTCTGCTATGGGGGCAAGTCCGTGAATAAGATATACTAAACGAGGGAACACATGGGCCATGGCATGGGCAAGATTCGTGAGCGTATGATTTCCAAGAGAAAACAACGTGAGAAACAGAACAGAAGAAAAGAAAGTGAGTCCAGCAAGGAGAGAAAATGGTCCACGACGTATACATAACTAAGATAATAACTTCGATGTTCAAGCTTGACTAAGTAGCACCCTATCAATAGCGGCGTTGATCGTCGTTTTGCGTGACATTAGGTCCATGCCGAAGTGCTCCTCAAGTTGCCGACGGATACCGCGCTTCGTGACAGTGTTAAGGTCCGCCGCACGCAGGACATCTTGCACAGCGCGATCAAGGTCCATATCGCTCGGTGCACCAGGCGGTAGATCAACGTCTTCTGGGCTCCTTGTTGTGGGAATCGGAATGTCGAGGTAATTTGTGACAGGTCGCGAAGGAGCGGGCTGGTGGAGTAGACCTTCGCTCATAGGATGGAACTGTGACATTGGCGTATTACGGCCAGATTGGTATCCTGGAGGTGGGTACATGCCGAATTGCGATGGTGCAGGCGAAAACCCTCGAGGCTGGGGATCATAGAAAGTTTCACGGCCGTAGAGGGATGCTGTGTGAGACTCTGCATAGCCCTCATTTTTCATCTTCGCAGGCGGTACCCAGGAGCCGATGCTATGGTTCGATTCCTTATCCCACAGCTCGTTTTCCTAAACATAGATGTTAGCATGTAATGTCAGACGTGCACAAAAGTTATTCTTACGTAGTCACTCCAAGACTTGAGAGGAATGGCACGAGGATCGAATTTGCCTTCGTCCTGTTCAATCGAACTTCAGTAAAAAGGGCCATAACTAGGAAAGGGAAAGACTTACGTGGACGATCATCTTCTTACCAGATTCACCCAAAACGAGACGAGTGGCACCCCATGAGAAATCGTCCATCTTCCAGAACGAATACAACGGAAGGAAGAATGAAAAGGCTGGAATAGCAAGGATGTAGAACAACATCCATCCGATCATATCCCACTTGCGTCGTAAAACGAACACAAGTGCTTGGATACCGTAGATGGCGGCGATCATGATCAATGAGATGGTCGGGATGGCTTTCCCAAGACCAGCTGTGAGATAAACCAAGTAGACGATCTGGAGAGTAATTTAGTATATGCAAAGAGACAAATGGAATGAGAACCCACGTAAGCGACGGTAACAGGCTGTGTCAGCGTAGAAAGCAAGTCGATCATCACAACAAATCGCATCGAGAAACAACAGAAACCACAGAGCTGCTCCAAGAACATAAGTTCACCAAGGTTGTGTACCGTGGAATTGATCCAGCGTCGACGTTGAGAGAGCAAAACCTTCCAATCGTCGGGTGCAACAGTATACGCGTGCGCGTCACGGATGAATTGTGTCTTGAAGAGTGGGAAGTGTTTGAGAAGTAACGTCGTTAGATAACGATCTTCACCAAGATGAAGCAGATTTTTCATATGCAGGGTGTCCACGCGATTTTCCGAGTAGTCTTGGATCATTTGGTTCGAAATGAGCAGAGGCTTGTGGGTGTCAGGTGTACGCAGGCGGTAGAGCGTGAAACAACCTGGTAAACAAGTAACTGAACCGAAAAGACTCTCGAATGCTTTAGCCATGTGATGGGAGATGAAGTACTCATAAACCTGGTAGCAGTCGGTGAGTCATCGCCTGCGGATGATAATGGTATGTATCTCACCTGCATCATCGTAATAAGCGACTGTTTGGCATTGGCCAGTTCGGTTTCACCACAGACACCTAACAGTTTCTTGTCGTGGATCATGCTACAATGTGAACGTCGTAAGTGGTGATTATCATTGGCGCGCAAAAGAAGGCGTACGCAGAGATGAGGCGATTGACAGAGAAAGGATCCACAGTCGTATCAGCGTCAACCATGAACAAATATTCATAGAACGTTGGGTTGACACCAATGACATTCTTGATTTGGTGGTACATCTCGAGCTCCAGAGGGTTCATTGGTGCGTTGAAGTGGACCTACGGAAAGTAATTAGAAAACATGAGCCACAAAAGAAAGAAAATGATACATACCTTATTTAAGAAGTGCATGAGAAGCATCTGCGAGTCACGTTTACCACGATTACCAGGCCTATTGCGTTCGGTAGGCTTTCCAATCTTCACAACAACCAGATACGGAACGACGTGACCCGAACATTCATACAGACCGGAGTAGACTTTGCCCATGTTATGCTGCTTCGCTCCCTCGCCCAGTGACAAGAAACTCAAAGGCTCGGGATCAAGATTAGGATCTGCTCCCAGGATGTCGAGGACAATACGGGGCGTAGGACGATCGTTACCGGAACCAACGATCATACCATCGCAAATGACGAGGAGAAGCTTACGCTTGTCATCATATTTCATCTGGGCAAGAGAGTCGATCGTCTTGCGCAATGAAGCGTCGCCTTCAGTGTAGCAAGGAACTTGGCAGATCACAAACTTATCATGATCCTCTGGTGCACGAGCGGCACCAAAGTTAATCGAAGCCAGGAATTTAAAGCCGATGATGGAAACCATGATAATGGACAGGGCGAGCAGGATGTATGTAGCGAACAGACATTGAGGGGATTCACGGCTATCGACCTTTCCGATTGTAAAAAGATTACGCAGGCAGACTTTTTGCCTTGCTAGAACTTGGCGATCGATATTCAACTCGTTCAGCTGTCGGGTAATATCTCTTCCAGCGTTGAACTTGAACAGATCGAGAACGCTGCCATCCATGAAGTTGACATCTGTATTAGCGGGAGCCTGCATCCCAGCTGGTGCATGAACAGCCGGAGGACTCTTCAGGTAGTTGGTCACGTCGTAAACAAGACCGTTGTAGATAGCAACGGAATTGCCGGTGTTGGCTAAATTCTTGATTTCTTTAGGGGTGAGACCAATGAATCCACGACGAGAACTGTAACGCATCTGAACCATGCTCTCGAAGTACCAATCCGGGCGAGAGTCGTTTGTGAAGGCGCGGAAGTCGTGATATTGAGCATTGGGATCCGTGACGTTTCTCGAGTCGAGGACAACATACGGACTGACGCTTCCGCTGACACCATTACAAAGTGCGCTAACCTACAAAATGGAAACAGTCAGTAAATTAAAGTAAAAGATGATAAAGCAGAGAAACGAACCTGGACAGGGAAGATGTTATCCGCTGGCTGGCCACCATACTTCAAGATAGCCTTCGCAGGAATCACTCCAACGACACGCTGATGTGTAGCTGCAATCTCAGTGAGATCAAAGACCTCTCCTCGGATGGAAGTCAAGACGTTGTTGGGGCTGTTGGCAAACGAGTGGCTTTGGATTTCGGCACTGTTGAAGACATGCTCGGTTGGGCAAATGACCGCTCCGAGGATGGCAATAACGAATACTGCACATCCACAGATGAACCAAATGATCATGTTGAGCGCCAACTTCTCTCTCCACGCCTGGCGGACGTCGAGACGCTTCATGCGACCCACGTAGCTCAACAACGGTGTCGGCACCCACCACGTCAACATCCAACAGAGCGCAACCCACCGGCGACGAGCAGAGCTCTCTTTGAGCACCTCAGTAGTCTCGCCTTCCTGAACTTCTCCAGCAAGCGCCTCCTTGTCAGCCAACCCCCGTTTATCGGCGTTCTGGAACATATTCCGCGACGGGGCATAAGACTCAGAGCCAAAATTCGACACAGAGTCATCTCGCTGGCTGGTGAACTTGCTGCGACCCTCATAATCCTCGCTGCGGAGGGACTTGCTCTCCTCGTAGTCATCCTCGTACATGTCAGCTCTTTGAAACGGAGAGGCATTGGAGACGAGAGGGAGAGCCTGAGAGGAGCCAGCGTATGCGTCGGTATACCCTCCAGCCCATGGTGAGAGTTCGCCTTCGTCTCCTGGACTACGATATGGCGCATAGGGGTCAGCGACCCCGCGAGGATCAAGACCTGCCTCCGCTTCTGCATCCCGCATACGATTACGCTTCTGTTCTTCGACATCGCGCGATCGAAGCTGATCCTCAAACTTGTGGAAGGCGATTTGCGACAAGAAGACCTATATCTCGGGTCAATAAAGTTAAGGAGAGGGAATTAGCGAGGTAACTGACCTTGTGTTGACCAAGAACCATATCCTTCGCGCCCAGCCCAAACGCTGTCCTCGCTTGCTCAACTCGTTCCTTCTCACTACCCTCCGATACACCACCAGCTTCCAAGCCCTCCTCATAGCGTTCACAGAACTCCTCGGGGGTCATGCCGACCTCGAACATAGTAGCACAGCGTTTCGAAATCTCCGAGAGGCCAATGCTCTTCACCTGGCCCTTCACGCTCCGACCCTCGAGTTGATTCGGGAGCTGGGAGTCGTTGGGGTTGATGCAGAAGATATACCAGGGCTGCGTCTCGTCGAGAGTCTCAAAGAGCGTATCGAGTGCTGCACGGAACTCGCCTGCGATACAAGGGTTGGCACCTGCGTTATTCGAGAAGGGGCCTTCATCCTCGTCCTTCTCCTCAATATCGGGCACGGTGCCCTCCTTGGCAACAGGAGTGCGCTTGACGGTGTTCTTCCTGCGCGTAGAGGGAGCGCGCATGGGCTTAACAGCCTGCTGAGCAGCGACGATGGTATCTTCATTGCGGGGGTGAGCCTGGGTGACGATGGCTTTGGTTGAGAAAAGACCCTTAACGAAGGGGTTGTTCGAACCGCTGCCCTCTAGAGAATCAGTAGCGCCCTTGAGTAATGAAACGAAATCGGGGTTGACGGCATCCATGTTGCGTTCGAGGAAGCCCTCTGAGGAGTAGGTCACGGCGCCGTTAAAGTGGTTAACCGTAAACGTCGGGAAACCACTTCTATCCATCGCACCAGATTTGAACGATGAATGGTTCCCCCATCTCTTCTGGAAGGCCTCCACCATCGTGTGGTCTGTCTTCTTTGGCGCCCTCCTAGCCTGGTCATCCATGATATGGATGAGACCACCAGGCGTATTCTGCAGCAGCCTTACACACTCTGCATTATCGAAGTATGGGACCTGAGGAACATATTGGGTGATCCCCTCAAGACTATACTCGCTAACATGGCTCTCGAACAGCCTCCTCTGGATCCAGTTCTGCAAACGCTCGTTGGCGAAGTTGACACAGAATTGGTCGAGAGAGTTGGGTCGGCTAGACATATTCTGGGGGCCGGGGAGGTCGAAGAGGCCAATGAAAGTGCTGAAGTCGTCCTTGCACAGACGTTGATTGATATGCTCATTGATCCATGCAAAGAGGAGGGAATAAAGCGTCTTCGCGAGGTCGTCACGGTTGTCAGATGCTCCATCGGGGTCGAGGAAGACAGTGCAGAGCTCCTTCTTCACGAGCTTCGTCTTGTATGACAGTGCAGCCTCGAGTGAGCTGGGCTGCACACCAAGGAACTCTGCGACGATCTCAAGCAGATCCGTGTTTCTCACGACGGCGGCATCCTCGTTGCGATGACGGTCGACAGTGAATTCGAGGTTACCGAGGTGAAGGATGGCGGCGATGAGCTGGCATGTTTGTGCTACGTGCCTTTTAGAGAAGCCGATCGTCTTAAGCGCAATCTTGAGCTGGTCGAAACGAGTCGCATCGTCATCGCGACCGGTTGGTACTGGGACACCACGCTGTCCGAGGTATCGGTAGGTGGTTCTGTCGAGGAGGTGAAGATGCTGGCGTTCTTCGGGTGATGCGCCAGCGACGAGGTAATAGAAGATGTGAAAATTGCGCTCCCCTGAGGGTACCGCCGCAACACGGTTCCGCTCGAGGTAGTAGTCGAGGGTCTTGACACCAGACAGCCGACCGCGGTTGCTGAATTGCAGCTCAGTGTACTTTCCGAAACGAGAGGCATTGGGGTTAAAGAGTGTGCGTGCATTGCCGAACGTCTCGACGACGAACTCGGCTGCCGGTACTTGGGTGGCGAGTTTAGAGCCTTTTTTACCGGGATTGCTCACGCTGAGTTCAAGCAGTGTCTTGATCGCCAGCCGTCTATTCTCTGACTTTCCGCTCCCAGTTTCACCACTAAAACCACGTAAATAGGCAAAACATAATGAAAAGACTGGTTGCTCACCTGAATAAAATACTCTGATCCTGCGTAGTCCGCCTCATGTGGTAATATGCGTTGTTCGCGATCTGGAAGATGTGTGGCGGGAGCTTCTCCTTGTGCTCGGACGTCTCACGGTGCTCTGCAGCGTACTTGTAGAGCACCGAGTCAGCATTGGAAGGAACGTACTTGTGCGGGTTGAGCGCAACGAGGCCGGAAGAGCCGATGTTAGTGTATATGCTGTCCGCCATAAAGCGCTCCCTGAGACATGCTACAATGATGTCGTCCGAGACAGGCGAGAGCTGGGAGAGATCTGTGGTCGTTTCAAGCCGCTGGTGGGCATTCATGTTTGCAGAAGACTGCCTATTCATGGTCGACAAAGCCCGGTGGGCAACGAAGACCCCTAGTGAGGTATAAGGGTGATTTTAGAGGAGAAACCGGCTAGACTGTCGCAGAGAGCGTGGGCTGCGACCGCGAGGGGATGCGCAGGACGTCGTTGGCTGGCAGAGATGGTGGTAAAAGCGAAAGGATGCCGTGCAAGGTAACGTCGGAGGCCGATGGGTAGCCTGACAAATTCCCACGTGGATTGCTCCTGAGCAACCGCAGGGATAGAATCGCCGTAAAAAATAAGCGCTTTCCTCAAATAACACCGCTTTTCGTTCACAGAAACACCCAGAAACCAGGCTGGTGAGTAATGTTTAGGAGAGGAAGGGTGGATGAGGAAAAGGTAAGCTGATGCCGCCAACTTATTATAAAATTCTCTTATTCAATGTCATGTCTTACACCAGCCTCTCAGCAGAATTATACTGTACTAGATGTCTTCAACAAATTCACTTATAATGCTGCAGAAGACGAAGCCCTTGTCAGATATGCGCAGTTCCTGCTCGAATTACTTTCCTTCTCGCACGACAACGCGACGTGATCGAAGTGTAACTGAAGTGTTAGCTGCAAGTTGGCATCGTGAAGAACCCCTCTGACCGCAGTCCGACCACGGCGTGCAAGCTGGCATGAACGAATATAATCAGTAGGATGCAGCCAGTTAATTGCTGCAACAGATCCTTTGAATTGCTACTAGCAATCACGCAGGGCATAGGGGAATAACTTGTGCTTTGAGGCCACGCCCTCTTCTAATTCCTCGGAGTGAAAAGGAAAGCTATATGCCTCAATAAAGTCACCGAGTCACGACGGCAACAAGCAGGATCATATACTACGCCGTCCATTCAACTCTCGCGCGAACACCCCCACCAAATATCTACACCAAATTTCTATTCTCTGGGCTATGTTCACATCATCATATGGGTATATGCGTAGGAAGCCCCACTCCTTCCATTTTTCTAGATATGGTACCCCAAATGACATCCATTGAAGCGGGGTAAGTAGAAGATATGGTACGTAAAATCCTCGCTCTGGAAGTTTAACTGCCGGGAATAAACCTTGTCCTCGTTTAGGACGACCCATCGATCATGAGGCGTTGAGCGCTTTACACATCCTTTAAAGTGGGCGAAATCATTCAAACACATTCGTTGTTGGAACATCCCGCCTATTTCAATTCACCACCGTACCCATGAACTTTTCAGATTTCAGCTCGGGTCTGTCTGATATAAGCGATACAGAAGGCGAACGATTCGATACCGTCGAGCCTACGAGAGCCATCATATCCCCTTACCTTTACACTTCTGGGCCGATCGATAGGAACGACACTTGTGAACAAGGCGGCCCAGCGGCTGCGACGGCCAGTTTTCTCTCCAAACCTATCAGTACTCCAAGCCGCCTCCCATTCAATGAAGATTTATATCTTCTCAAGACGGTCTTCTCCTTTCTCAACAGCACCGAAGACAGAAAGCATTTAGTGCCTCTCGCTTGCACCTGCAAGCTGTTTTCTGAGCTCGCCCTCGACTTACTTTGGGAGAAACAAGACTCTCTCTTACCTCTCCTGAAAGTTCTTCCTACCTGTAAAATCAAAAACGATATATATGTGAGCAGCATCCCCATACACCTTCCAGCCGTCACATGCTGATGACAATCGCATCAACAGATCTTGAGTGGTCATACCACATCTGCGAATCTAGCCCGGCTTTTTTTCTATACCAAGCGTGTTATTTCATTCACCGTTCTTGACGAGTCGACCAAGCAACAGTCTAAGCCCACCATTGCTCAATCGAACGTGCCGCAGCCTAAGCCCACCATTGCTCAATCGACCTACCTAAGGCTAGCCCAGCTCGCTCCATCTCCACTTTTCCCCTCTCTTAAACATCTTCATGTTCCATCAGTTAAGGCGTCCCTCGCCCATATCTTCCTTTTCATGTCCCCTTCCCTCCGCTCCGTCGAACTAGGCGATATTGGTCCCGGAGGTGATGCCCTCGAAATTGCCACGTCCTTCCTCGCCACATTGCCTTGGGAGGCACCCAAGCTCCAGCGGCTTGTCCTTCATGGATCATCACACATTTCTATTGATGATTTACATCATATAGTACATTTCAAACAGCTGAAATCACTGGAACTTCGCAATATTGTGTCGATTCAGGACTTTACTCTTTTCGAGAGACTCGGACATAAGCTTTCAAAGCTGGAACATCTACTCGTGGAAACATACCCACTTAACTATGAGAATGTACTTCCACGAGTCGAATCTATGTTTGAAAACCTCTGCAGTCTTCAAGTCACCGCTCTGCCGTCCATGATTCATGACCTCTTGTTAACAATAACTTCGAGGAGGTTGCAAACGTTGACACTGACGCCCATCGTTGGAAGTACTTGCCTCAACACGCCTCGTGAGGTGTCATCTGTGTGGGATCATACACCTGTAGACCTGTCTCGCTCTCCGTCTCCTGCTCCTAACGCCCGTTCATCTCGTGTGACTTTTGACTCGCCCGTGGAGGCGTCTGACTGCTATCTGGGCGAGCCAACAGAGGTCGAAGAGGACTCCTTTAGCTGGGGATCCGCCAGTGCTATCAAAAACAAGAAGAAGAACTTGAAAGGTAGCAAGGGCGACGCAGTGCCCGAACCCCAACCTGAGCCGCCTCACAGATATTTCACACCACCGCCCATCCCCTACACTCCACCCCCTGCACCAGCCTCAGACTTCACGCGTCGCGAAATGAAGACAAGCACAACCATAGACACGGAATCATTAAGCAAACTCCGACAGAGCTTTGTAAATTTAAGCTCTCGTTGGCAAGACACTCTCCAATCACTCACCTTTGACTGTTGGGATGTTGACAATTTGCCGTCATTCTGGCCCTCTTCTCGCACGTTTGAACTGCTCGATGATGTCTTGCTGCCACTTTCGCAGTTGAAAAAGTTGGAGCTCTTGCAGATACGTAATTGGAAGGTCAAGACGTTGAACGAGACTTTACAAAAAATTGCCCCTTCTTGGTATAGAATGCGTACACTTGAGTTTCCTCTCGGCGACTACAGTTCTCCCGTCGATCTCTCCACTGTACGCATCATCGCCGAATCCTCACCAGAGCTCCGCTCTCTGCAGCTATGCATCGATCTTCAGTCCATCCCAGCCATCCCACGCCTACGCAATTACACTCTCAACCATCCTCTCGAGGTCTTGTCCGCTGGAAGTCTTGTTACGGCTAAGGACGCCCACGATCTTCGAAAAGTAGCACGGCAGCTAAATATTCTATTCCCCAATATTCGAACTGTCCAAACACATCCAGGAGAAAACGAAGATCAATGGACTCACATTCATGACCTACTGGTGACCTGTCAAGAAGTCAGGGAGGATGACAAAGATAGACAGCAGCAAACTGGTAATATTCATTGATTTGCAGCGTTGGCAACAGCTGACAGTCTCTTCATAACAGTGGCTTCACATCATACTCGTTGCCCAAACGGAGAACAGCAGATGTAGTCCGAAACGACTGTAGAGAGCTGGGTTGGAAATAGCTGGCAGAACGAACAGTAAATCGGTCTAGTATCCGTACATTGAAGATTATATAGCATTACTCACTATCCATCGGGCGCTGCCTTCAAGACATCAAACCCTCAAATGAAGCATTGGAACCCCAGGACCTGGATCCAGGCCGTTTATTCAACAAGGACACACCACATGATCGCTTGTATACGGATGCAATGTCTGCAAAGTTTAGTGTACCGACATTTCATAGAGCGTCTGTAAATACTTCTCTTGCTTCTGCTTTGATAAAATCAAAGGGTGATAAGGAATATTTACAACCCTCTCTTTATACCTACAGTATCTCATAAGTCCGTCTCAGATTCAAAAGAAGACACAAGAAATCCTTGTGGACATCATGATACGAGAGAAATCTACTGTCACAGGATAACCAAGTTACGGTCTACACGTCTTTGAGAAAGAGCCACAGATTGTAGCGATATGTCGATGCACTGCGCGAAGTCGACTTCTACGCCCGTGCTCATGTCGCCTAAGTTTAACTCGGATTTGGCCCCGTTATAGCTCAAGGATCGCATGTTTAGAATAATTCGGCATGCCTAGTAGCGATATGAAGAACGTTAATAATGGTATAGCATAATTATGAATCAAATAACGTACCCCGACAGAAAATAATGTCATTGGCCACCTGAATAATATTATATCATAAGTTAAGTAGGAAGCTCAGAGAAGGAAATTTGAACGTACACAAGAATCATGTGTGATTTTGAAGCCTTTACAGTCAATGCATATGATATAGTTATGATATACATGGCTAGGGTCAAATCACAGAGTTAAACAGTTTCAATTTATCCAAGGTGGTGTACCATTCACTCACCACACAAGAGAACAAAGATCCATGCACCATCACGAATCATGAGACCTACAATAGGTGCTTTTCCATATCCGATATTCCTTTTTGTTACTGTCATGAGCCAAATAATTGACTGGGTCAAAGTAACTGTGACTCTATGAAATGGGTTATTAAAAGGTGAACTTGGCGAATAAAAGTGTCACGTACGCAGGGAATATCACCTCATAGGGCAGTTCTGTAGTTTCACAAATGCCGTCAAAAGGTAAGCTGCCTTCCCGTCGCGCAAAATCCGCTACAATTACTTGGTTGATAATGAATATCACAATAAGGAATATTTTTATTCGTGAAGACCGCCTATAGAGAGCATATACTGCATTTAACAGGAGCGATAAGAACTGGTGTATATTACAATAAAAGTAAATATAGTTCATACCACGAAGCATTAACACAATTTCTAGGGCTGCGAACAACATGCAAGTGCTAATGATGAGAAACAAAAACCAGGGTCTGCACAGTTCACGCTGCACAGGTATTTTGGATAAAGGAAATGCCAAGAGGATAATATTTGCTCTGTTTCAGAAAGATGGTGATTAACCGTAATGAAAGCAGTTACAAAGTGGAAAACGACGCTTACATTTGTGCGCCTAGAGCAAAATACCGAGAGAATAGATAAATCCATTTCACCGGTGTTCGACGTGATCTGGAAAAGGATCAGGTATCGCACGGAAAGTAGTAAGGCAACATACTTCCACACAAACTGATATTCTTGAGCGAACATTATACTGTATTCGTAAAGAAGAATAACAAGAGCAGCCACTAAACACCATCAGCGATAAAATCTGAAGTTCGTATTTAGATACAGAGAGACGCACAGCAGGATGCATTTCGAATATGAATGGATTCGTAGAGCTCCATATTCACAGTCTCTATTCCCGAGGACATTGATGGCAAGTTTTGAGTGAGAAGGGAGATATAGGATTATAAGTTATAGAATCAACATGCAGCAGAGCAGTGCAGGCAAGAGGAGAAGCAGTTGCTGGGCTCGCGCTCGATCGATGAACCATTAACTTATGTAGTCGAACGCAAGCAGGGCCGCCTTGAATATGTTTACAGGGGCATAACGACACCGAGGACACCGAATAGCATGACATTTGAATCTTGATTGGGTAGTCAAAGGTTATAACAGGAATCCACTGTGTGGCTGCATAGCTGTTCCATTCCGAAAGTCACAGCATCGTTCACAACGACCCGCTCAGGTGTGTCAATCGTATGGTGGCGAGCATGAATGGATAATCCTTACTACGGTAACCGCAAGGATCTGTCCCTGAAACATATCGAAGGTGCTGGATAAATCATAATTTATTATGCACAGTGTTTAGTGTTTGCCAATGCGGAAGTCCGTAGAATGAAGGAAGTAGATCCTAATATGCTTCTGTCTCCAGTTGTGCGCCTCGGTGTCTTGGTAGTGTGGTTTTTCGTGCTTTCTTAACATAGTAATAACTTTTGAGATTCAATGCGTGTGTTATATAATTGGGATATGGTATGCGAAACCCTTTTGAAAGTATCATCAACGATAGCGTTGAATTAGAATGACCAGTAGTTGCGTAGGATTCGTCCAATCCATTGGGAGCGTAATGTTAGCTTCAGCCAAAGGAATAACCCCGCTGGCTCTAAAGTAGGACCGAATCGAAACCACGCCCAACTCTTTGAAGTCTCTGTCATACGCATCAAACGCGTCATGGACAACTAGTGTGCCTCTACGAGACCCCTTAATGACACTAAATGACATCCTCCCAGGCCCTAAAGTGGAGTCTCCAACAGGTTCGCGACAATGCATTCTGCGAAGATTCGACGATACGATCCACAGGCCAAATTTAACCAGTGGCATTCCAATGCAATGCTGGAGAAAGTTTATACATATTGAATGCATGATAAAAGAGCGAATCATCACCTTTCAGATGCAGAGCACAACACGGTGAGCCAACGATGCGCAGTATAAGAGCCATCAACTTGCTAGCGGTATAAGTTTCTGAAAGTTTAAGATCGTAGTCGTGGTTGAGTAGAAAGCAAATTTCCGCCCGCGAAACATGTTCAAGCTCTATGTCATAAGGTCGAAGAGGTTGCCGCTGGGGCTGATCGCGCTGAATTACTTGAATTTGACCAATTCACAATGGCCATTTGAGACTTACAGTTAGGATCGCCGTTATAAGAGTTGCATCGTAAGCTAACAAGCCCTGGGCCAGTTATACCCGGTTCTCCTACGTGGTTGGGGCTCAGCGGGGGATGTTGGAATGCGTGACAAGGGGGCTAGCAATCAACCATAATGACTGGGCTAACAAAACCGGATGAGGAGACACATTGAAATAGACTAATGATACCGCTGCGAGGGTTAGAACTTATCGGGTTTTTAAATGAATAGAATAGAGGTGGTAACACTGCACTCCTTGTTGGCAGAGAATCAGTGTTTTCGAAATTCCTCCTGCTGAAGATTGTACGGTGCCAACCACTTAGTCACCACCTAAAGGTTATAAGTCTATTGACTTCGTCAGTTTTGATCGGATAATTTATGGCTTTCTCTTAATGAGCCGAGTATTTTCTCTGGAATAATTTTGATACGATGAGAACTGCGGAAGTATAAATTTATATTTTAGGTGAAATGGCCACCGCAGGACATCGTTGGCTGGCAGAGACAGTAGTAAAAGCAAAAGAATACCATGCGAGTTGCGTGCGAGGCATTGAACGTCGGAGGCTGACAAATTCCAACTTGGCGGTGGCTGAGCCGCTGCTCCTAAGCAACCACAGCGATAAAATCGCCATAAAAATAGGCGCTCTTCTTAATAACGCCCGTATTCGTTCACAGGAAACACACAGAAACTATACTAGCGAGTGGCATTTGGGAGAGGAAGGATGGAGGAGGAAAAGGTAAGCTCATGTCGCCAAAGTATTACAAAAATCTCTTATTCAATGACGTGTCTTACACCAGCCTCTCAACAGAATTATACTAGATGTCTTGAGCAAATTACTTTCTTTCTTGCACGACAACTCGACGTGATCGAAGTATAACTGAAGCGTCTACTGCATGTTGGCATCGTGAAGGACCCCTTTGATCGCAGTCCGACAACGGCATGAAAATTGGCATAAACGAATATAATCAGCTTCAAGAATAAGATATAGCCAGTTAATTGCTGCAGCGGATTCTTGAATCGCTACTAGCAATTACGTAGGGCGTAGTGGGATGACTTGCGCCTTGAGACCACGCCCTCTTCCAATCCCTCGGAGGGAACAGGAAGGCTATATGCCTCAATAAAGTCACCGAGTCACGACGGCAACAAGGATCATACACCACGCCGTCAATTCAAGCCTTGCGTGGACATATCCAAATATCACACCAAGATTTCTTCTCCTTGGCCAGTCTTTATTCACATCATTTTATGCGTAGGAAGGTCCACAACTTCCCATTTCTAGATATGGTACCCCAAATGACATCCATTGAAGCGCAGTAGAATATGTGGTACGTAAAAGTCTTGCTCTGGAAGTTTAACTGCTGGGAATGAACCTTGTCCTCGTTTAGATGATTCATCAATCATGAGGCATTGAACGCTTTACACATCCTTTAAAGTGGGCGAAGTCATTCAAACACATTTGCACATTCGTTGTTGGAACGTCTCACCTATTCAATTCACCACCGTACCCATGGACTTTTCAGACTTTAGCTCGGGTGTGTCTGATATGAGTGATACAGAAAGCGAACGATTCGATACCTTCGAGCACACTCCGGGAGTCATCATACCCCCTTATCCTTACACTTTTGGACCAACAAACACGAATGACACTTACGAACAAGGCAGTCCAGCAACTGACACTGTCAGCCTTCTCTCCGAACCCCTCGGTACTTTAAACCCTCTCCCAGTCAATAAAGATACACATCTTCTTAAGACAGTCTTTTCCTTTTTGAGCGACGCCGAAGACAGAAAGCATTTAATATCTCTCGCTTGCACCTGCAAGCTGTTCTCTGAACTCGCTCTTAACATACTCTGGGAGAAATAAGACACTCTCTTACCTCTTCTAAAAGTCCTTCCTTCGTGTAAAATCGAAGACGATGTATATGTGAGCAGCATCCCTGTACACCTTCCACATGCCACCTGCTGATGGCAATCACACCAACAGACCTTGAGTGGTCATACCACACCTGCGAATCTAGCTCGCCTTTCTTTCTATACCAAGCGTGTCATCTCATTCACTGTCCTTGACGAATCAAAGTTTAAGCACGCTATCGCTCAATCGACCTACCTAAGACCAGCCCAGCTCATTCCATCTCGACTTTTTCCCTCTCTTAAACATCTTCATGTTCCATCGGTTAAGACGTCCGTCGCCCATATCTTCATTTTCATGTCCCCTTCCCTCCGCTCCGTCGAACTAGGTGATATTGACGTTAGTGGTAATGCCTCCCAAATTGCTACGTCTTTCATTGCCACCTTGCCTTGGGAAGCTCCTTATCTCAACCGGTTTATCCTGCGTGGACCATCGCACATTTCCGTTGATGCT
>ML213684.1:21876-67795 GCA_004379715.1 Crucibulum laeve
AAATGCAGTACACCCGCTTGGTAGGATACATGTTAGCTCATAAGTTGAGTGATAACATAGAAAAATATTACTATTAGAGAGAGCTGAACATTACCAGGAATAAATTGGGTTGCCATATTGAAGCGTGCCGGTAGAAGACACGGTACGTAAACTATCGCTCGAGAAGTTTAACGCCCAGGAATGACAATGGTCCTCGTTTAGGATGAACCATCGAACATGAGGCGATGAGCGTCTTACACCTGCTATTAAAGTTGACACTCTCTTCATTGGTAGAGAATCCCACTTATTCTCCTTCTCAACAATACGCATGGACCTTTCAGACTTCAGCTCGGGTATGTCCGCGATGAGTGATACAGAAAGCGAAGGATTCGAAAACCTTGAGCGCACGAAACCCACCATATCTTCCTCCGCTGTTGGACTAATTGACATCCATGAAACTCGTGGACAAGGCAGTCCAGTCGCCGCAACGGCCAGTCCTCTCTCCAAACCTCTCAATACTCCTACCCCTCTCCCATTCAATGAAGATTTACATCTTCTCAAGATAGTCTTCTCCTTTCTCAACAGCGCTGAAGATAGAAAGCATTTAGTGCCTCTCGCTTGCACCTGCAAGCTGTTCTCTGAACTCGCCCTCGACTTACTTTGGGAGAAACAAGACTCTCTCTTACCTCTTCTAAAACTTCTTCCTACCTGTAAAACTGAAGACAATGTATATGTGAGCGACATCCCCGTACATCTTCCAGCCATCACCTGCTGATGACAATCGCATCAACAGTTCTTGAGTGGTCATACCACATCTGCGAATCTAACCCGCCTTTCTTTCTATGCCAAGCGGGTCATTTCATTCACCGTTCTTGACGGGTCGACCAAGCCACAGTCTAAATCCACCATTGTTCAATCGAGCGAGCCACAGCCTAAGCCCACCATTGCTCAATCGAAGAAGTCGAAAATCTCTAAGGGCTCCGTTACTCAATCGAGCAAGGTGCTATCTAAGCCCACCGTTACTCAATTGAACGAGCCACAGTCTAAGCCTACCATTGCTCAATTAACCTACCTCAGACTAGCCCAGCTCGTTCCATCTCCACTGTTTCCCTCCCTTAAACATCTTCATGTTCCATCGGTCAAGGCGTCGCTCGCCCATATCTTCCTTTTCATATCCCCTTCCCTCCGCTCCGTCGAACTAGGCGATATTGAAGTTAGCGGTAATGCCTCCCAAATTGCCACTTCCTTCATCGCCACCTTGCCTTGGGAAGCTCCCGAGCTCCAGCGGCTTATCCTGCGTGGACCATCGCACATTTCCGTTGATGCTCTGTGTCATATAAGGCATTTAAAGCATATGGAAACCCTGGAGTTGCACAACGTGTTGTCTATCGAGGAGTTTACAGTATTCCAGGAGTTGGGAGTTGGACTTTCCGAGTTGAAGACTTTGCTCATCGACACCCGCTCTCTTGCCTATCGTAGCATCAATCCTGCTAGTAGGACAGTCACGGACACAGGTACCAACTTTGAGAACCTTAGCCGCCTTGAAATTGTGGCACCAGTATCTCTGATTAATGACCTGCTGCTATCAGTGTCGTCGACGCGGCTAGATACTTTGCTCGTCAAACCAGTAATTGATGCACAATCAGAGCCGCCGAAGGAGTCCTTCGAAAAACAGGAGATCCACCCATGCCAGTATTGTGGCAGTATGACTTATGTGTGCGACTGTGGACAGTATTATGTCCCTCCCACTGATGGCTCCTCCCGAAAGCAGGAGCACCTTACATGCCAGTGGTGTGGTTCAACTAATTACCGCTGTCGCAATTGTTCAAATTATTATTGTTCTCCATCTCCATCTCCGCCTCACTTGAATCCCACACAGCCCGTGACACTCCCACTCAGAGAGCATGTAGCATTGGATACTGTTAGCCTTCAGAGCCTACAGCATCTCTTCGAGACACTATGCTCTCGGTGGTACTGCTCAATACATTCCCTCACCATTGACTTGTACGATGCTAATCAGTCGTTATCTTCTCATATATTCGTACTTCCGGATGATATATTACCGCCTCTTTCACAGCTGGCAAAGCTGGAACTTCTCCGGATTTTTAACTGGAAGATCGAGGCGTTGAACGATACTTTGAGGAATTTTGCTTCCTGTTGGCCGAAAATCCGTGTTCTCGAATTGCCTCTTGATGAATACAGCTCCCCGATCTCCCTTTCTATCTTGCGCACCTTCGCCGAATACTGTCCACGTTTACAATCTCTCCAGGCCTGTATTGATGCTGAGACAATCCCAGACATTGCGACAACAGGACTTTATGCCTTTGATCATGGTCTTTCCAAGCTGTCCGTTGGCAGTCTCGAAGTGGTCAAGGAGTATCGTAACCTTCGACATGTCGCACGTTATCTGAATGTCCTCTTCCCCAACATTCAGAATGTACAAACACACGTAGGACAGCATGAAGACCAATGGATCCAGATCCATGAACTACTTATGATATTCCAGCAAGTCAGAGAAGACAACAATGCCCGACGTCGTAGAAAGGTCTAGTTCTTGCAGCGAATCATGCGTTTTGATGGTGGTAGCAAATATGCTCGTCACATATTGGTACATTTAGTAAACGTAAATATAATATCATTCAGAACAAATGCAGTACACCCGCTTGGTAGGATACATGTTAGCTCATAAGTTGAGTGATAACATAGAAAAATATTACTATTAGAGAGAGCTGAACATTACCGGGACTTGTTCAGGCCGAGATGGCTACTAAAGGCTAGTAGTTAGCGGCGTTGGGTCAAGAACATCGAGAACTTACATGATAAAATTAAGACGTTGGGATAGACATGTTACCTGGTTTCTCTGTATTCAGCAAAGAACAAAGAAGTTGTAAAGAAGCGTTGATATCTTCGAGGGTGTGTTTCATCTGGAAGACCTCTGACTTGAGCTGCTTGATATCGGTTTGGAGCTGATAGCCGATACCGATTGGAGGTGGTTCAGATAGAAGTGTAGAAGTGTCGTTTATAGACTCTGCGGTATACAGCCCGCATTAGCACCAACAAAGACGACACTGGACTATAAGTTACAGGATGAACACCCACTTTCAACACCTAATTCGGAAAATGACGACGTGGCTGGATAGTAATGACTACTGTCAGTTTCTTTCGATATAGACTGAGCATAGTAATCAATGCTTGTTACAATGCTGCGACCAGCATGAATCCGTCGCGTTTGAACCCTGTTATCCCATATGCACACTGTCAACGGATGAGTAGAGACTAGAAGAACTATACGAACACATCGTCGTCTGATCTCCACGTACTGAGTTGGCTAGTGCTCATGCTCGGAGTGCTACACATAAATTCGATCAGTGACAAATCCATATCACACACGATAAGAAGTAATCACATTTCGTCTATTTCCGAACCTTCCTCTGAAGGAATATCAGGATAGCTGGTAATGCTGCACTGGCTACTATTCATGCCGGAATGAAGAGTTCTGCCAGTAAGGCGTCAGCTGAATAAAACAAGTCATTGCCAAACGCGGCTTACATTTCATTGGGTTCTTCAAGACTGGCGAGTCGAGGAGGGGCACTAAATAATATAGGTCAGCACGCTAACAATCGACTATAACAATACGATGGACGAACTCGGATAAGGAATCACGTTGAAATAAACTGATACTGAACATTGTTGAACACAGGCAAGAAGGATATGTTGCTAATCGGTAGCCTGGAAGTAAAAAGTGCTTGTGTGCGATAAGGGGCAACTTAGGTGATTGTTACCAAGGTATTTATGCAGTTGCAAGGTCGTTATCTATCCATAGTGAGGTTTAAATCAGAAGCCTAGTCAGCTCTAAGCAAAATAGCCATATGGATATACCATAAATACTTATACTCCCAAAGAGGATAAACGCTGTAGTGCGTACGAGCACGCGTGCTGAAGGATGGCTTTCAAGTGGGGTAGATAGTCGGACTCGTGTTTGCAACACCTTACACACGCACCCACTGGACGTTATCCACGTCATGTTCTTCGAGAGACCTCGAACAAGGTACGGCACGATGACGTCAGCATTCAGTTTAAATTTCGACGTTTAAAGTCTAGAAAAATGAAAGAAATGCAAATTGAGTTTTCGATACTTCTAGTTACAAGGATCATGCGAATGCGGCTTGTGAGCCCTTGCCAGTATCGCTAAAGCCGTAATTTTCACCCTTCACGAACGCCCGTGTACATTGAGCCATTGTTACAGAACTGTTTGGACAAATGTGAGCAGCTGTAAATAGAAATAGAAAACCAGTGACATACGCTCGTGATATAGGATCCGTCTGGTAGAAGTTGGAGATGGGTTTCCTGAAGGCAGCACCAGAGATTTTAGCCCCAGTCGTCTTGGCAGCCAACGCCTTGAGGCCAGCGAGTGCGATATCGGTTGACGTTGGCTCTGTCACGTCGTACCGAACAAGTGTGGGCGAGATCTCCCACATACGGTCGCGAAGTTCCAGGATATCATCGTATGGTAATGGCGACCCGACTACTTCAGAAAGGGCGCTATTAAGAAAGCTCATCAGTGGTGATATCAATAACATGGCGAAAGAATATCTACCGGATGATCTTCCAGTCCTCGCGGGAAGCGCCAGGAGGTGGTACTGCGGCACGGCCGAGTTGTGACCGACCCTCGGTGTTAACCCAGGTTGTTCCTTTCTCGGTGTAGGCAGCAGCGGGTAGGCAGACATCAGCCAGTTGAGCGCCAAGGTCACCGTGATGACCTTGGTAAACAACAAATGCATCTTGAGGAATTGATTTGGGGTCGACTTCATCAGCATTGAGGAGGTAGATGAACTTGGGTTTCGTTGAGGAGGCCTTCTTTGAAGGAACGAAGCCGATGTCGTATGCTGCCGGACGTGATGCAACCTAAGAAGACAATTAGTAAATGTTTCCATTAGCAGGAGATGTAAACTGACTCGTTGTAGGACGCTGAAGCCATTCCATTCTGGTGTTAGGAGTGTGCTCTTGTTCAGTTCAACATAGCGGGAAAGCTCATTGTACACTGAGGCACCATCAGGGTGCTCAGCGACAGCACTACCAACGATGATGAGGGGCTTCTTAGCAGCCTTGAACTTCTTCGCGAACTCGCTCTTGCCAGTGATGAAATCCGAAAGTGACTTTGCATCCGCGCCGAGGTAGTCGTAGCCATAAGCCGTATCGGCGCGTTCGCCAATCATACCAACCTCCAACCCAGTGTGTAACCAACTCTTGCGAATGCGAGAGTTGAGAACGGCTGCCTCATGTCGGGGGTTGGTACCAACAAGGAGGATAGCATCAGCCTCCTCAACACCAGGGATTGTGGAGTTAAATAGGTAATTTGAACGGACATCGACACCATGTATGGGGGCGGAAGTTCCTCCCGGTTGGTCCAAAGCCAGGTTATCTGAGCCAAGACGGTTAACGAGGTCCTTCAACGCAACCAGGGCTTCCGTGTCGGCCAAGTGGCCAGCAACAGCTTGGATCTCGTCACCCTTAGCACCAGAGGTGGCGAGACCGTCGGCAATGGTCTTCAACGCGTCTTCCCACGATGAGCTAACGAAACGGTCGCCCTGTTTGATCAGAGGCACCGTGAGACGCTGGAACTTGAGACCATCGTACGCATAACGCGTCTTGTCGCTAATCCACTCCTCGTTCACATCATCATTCGTGCGGGGCTGAACGCGCATGACCTGGACTCCCCTGGTGTCGATTCGAATATTTGAACCCACAGCATCCATGACATCTATCGACTCAGTGTTCTTCAGCTCCCATGGGCGTGCGTGGTACGCGTACGGCTTGCTGGTAAGAGCACCGACGGGGCACAAGTCAACGATATTTCCGGACAGCTCGGAATCCATCGTCTTCTCAACGTAGGTGCCAATCTGCATGTCGTTTCCACGACCAGTAGTTCCGAGCTCTTCTACACCGGCAACCTCGTTCGCGAAACGGACACAACGCGTACATTGAATGCAGCGGTTCATGGAGGTCTTGACGAGAGGACCGAGATCCTTATTCTCGACGGCGCGCTTTCCGGTGATTTCGTGGAAACGAGTGCGGTCGGAGCCGTAGCGCATCGACTGGTCTTGAAGGTCACATTCACCACCCTGGTCGCAAATCGGGCAGTCGAGGGGATGGTTGGCGAGTAGGAATTCCATGACACCCTCGCTGGAATATTATTAGATAAGGGGTCATGGAGAGGGAGCAGACGTACCGAGCTTCATGCACAAGAGGAGTGTTGGTGAACACCTTCGACCCGGGCATCGCAGGCATAGCACTAATTAGCTTTCATTCAGCGGAAATTGGAAGGGAGAAGTTGCATTCATGCGCACCATGATGCTACGGGTTTTGGTGACCTCTCAACTTCAACCAAGCACATGCTACAAACCATTTGTCAGTTCCTCCTTATGCGAATTTTACGATAACAGGTTTCTCACCGACAGTTGCCAGCAATCGCGAGCCTTTGTAAAGTACATAGTTTAGCCATTGTTTCATAACTTCAACTATTCAAACATACCTATCATGATAGCAGAACCTATCGTTATAAAGTCAGTCGACTGGCGACGTGTACACGATTACACGGAACTCACCGTGGTATCGTTGCTCCAGCAGCTTCACAAGCTTGAATAAGGGCAGAGCCTGACATATACACGTTTTAACTCGACACCCCAGGAAGAACATCGGACACCAGACATACCCTGTGGTACCGTCACTTCCTTTCCATCCACCGTTAATGTTATGTCCGCATTTCGTGACGACGACGAGGCAAAGCTTCTACGACCTAATCAAAGAGCAAATACAACTTCAGCACTCGTTTCCACGACGTTAAGTGGACGAGGAACGTACTACTGTGCGGGGCGTGGGTGGAGGCAGCGACCTTTCCGAGTAATCCCGTCGACGTAGGTCGCGACACGGTTGAAACGATGCGCAGCATTTAGTATAGCGGATGAAGATTAAGAAAAAAAGACAGGTAGGTGCGGGGCGTGGGCAGTGAGCCCGCAGCGAATATCTGAAATATTTGAGGGCTGCTCGTCGTTCGGGGCGGCGACCAACCACGTTTGTCCAATTTCACTCCCCAACAGTTTCAAGTGCCGACTGTCGGAGATAAGAATTTGGCACAGTCGGAGATTGAATATACATGTGCCTACTCGGTAATTACCACTCGGGTCTCCCTCCGGAATCTCACCACCATGTCGCTCTTTTCCAGCACACTGCCCTCAATATTATGTCGAAATCTCAATATCGTTATAAATGAAAATAAATTAAACCAATCGAATGCTACTATCCGAAGACAGAACGACACCATATCAGCGCGAATCCCAGAAAATCCTGGATAACCGGGGACGAGGTGATATTATCCAATGTATCCTCATAGATATCGACTCATGAAATCTCCTCACTCCGTTTCTCATTGACTAGGGGTCCATTAAGTTCGCAATACTTGATAAATTGGGATATATCGACTTACAACCATTGTACGTCTCCAACTCTCCCTAGAAGACTTGGTAAATCTCACCCGACGACCTTGAGATGTTGCATTATTTCGACGCGATCCGGAATTTGCCCGCATGGAATCGTCGGTTGTGTAGTCTCGCGGCGGATATGAATATACGTCCTGGGTTCATTTAAACGTTACCTCGAGGAGCATGTTTTTCAAATGCATACCGTTCGATGCGTGTCGTATTGCGGCAGTGTGTTCATAGATGCTCGCCATTGGCTTTCACTATCTGCTGCCAAATGCTGGGAATATAAGTTTAGCAACTAAACCCGTTTACAGTTAATGTAGAAACAATAATACTTCATTGGCGTAGATGTAACTTGCTGAGCCACTATACGGATGATTCATAGTGTACAGGATGAAGATGCAGGTTGTAAATATCGAATAAGGCTTTGGGGCCTTTTAAGTGATGAGAAACAACAAAAGAGCGGGTAACTTTGATTGGCCGGGGGCGCTTGATGAGAACCGCAATTAAAGACCAAGAAGGACGAACAACATGTTAGTATGACACCTTTCTAAGGCGAGAAAGCCCCTCGATGCTTGAACGTAACTGAAGAGAGAAGGGAATAGGAGCGGCCTTCGCGTCATTATATACCCTCTAGGATGTATAAATGTCGCATGACACTGACAAGTAAACCTGTGGCGGTGGCATCCGCTTCTTCTCATCACGATATGAGTCTCAACTTAGAAATGGCCACCGCAGCACCACTGACTGCATCATGATCAACGCTACGGTATAAAAATAATTCAAGGAGATAAGCTGAAGACATATAAAAGAGTGCAGGGCTGTAGAAAGTCGTTCTCTACGTCTCTGAAACTTCCACTCTACACGCGACACGACTCCCAGTCTTTGCCAGGTAGTAAAATATTGGTCACATGCTAACATAGAGCAGTCACCTGATGCATAGACGCGAATGATCTAACGAAATCTACTTTGACCGAACTTTAACTTATTCTTCATGGTTCCACGTCCGCCTTTAGACCTCCAACCGATCTCCCTATGATAGACAAGCCTCTCCAGTAGAATGGCGGTAGCGAGTCTAGTCTGCCGGCGCCTTAACCGTATTCCGAGTCTTCAGAAGCCCGTTACAGTCAAAGAAGACGAGGGTATTCGACGATACATTGATTAGTGTATGGTATAATAAAGTACTGATGGTATTCGAGCAGAAACGTACATCTGGTGTAAATGATGTAGATCAGGGGAATCGTTAAATGCGTTGGGAAAGAGGAAAGGGGGAACGTGTCTGGTGTAATAGTCAAAAGGAACGAGAAAGATCATCGTAAGTCCACAATCTCCAAAGGTGCATCCCTCATGTGGACATGACCTTTATCTGCATCCTGTGGTATCATCAGAAAAAGGTAAACTGTACATTTAGACCGGAAACGCACGGTATATATTGGTAAATCCGGGTGAGGATGGAAGGCTTCCTTTTCCTTGCAGTGAAGAATCGTTTGTAGCCCCGGAGGATCAGTCAATCGGAATATTCCAAAGCTACAGAACAGACAACAGTTAGATGGGGGGAATGCACGAATGAATAAAGTGGAGCGCCTACTTAGGATTGGACTTTGGTGCACACACTACAGCAAAGGACTCCGAAAGCATGCACTGGAAGCCCGAATGGGTATGAAGATCCACGGACGACATGAAACCTACGAACAAAAAATCAGCAACAAAAACAGATTTTGTTAGCGGATCAACAAACATGATTGAGATGGGTGAGTATGTATCTATCACAGGTCGCCCGACATTAGTGATTGACAACGAGAAATAGCAAGCAGACGCTTACCCAACCAAGCGTGATCAAATTCCTTTCCTCCGTAAATTCCATCACCAACTCCTCCTCATCCATCGTACACGTATCGCTCGTCGAATGCTGCTTTGGTATAAGCAACGTCGACACCACGTACTTGCTTCCTTTATCCTTGCCCAACAGCAGCCCACACGTTTCCCTGTTCCTCACCGTGTTCAACTTCGCAATCGACAGAAAGCGCGGCAGGCATTCGCGTGGCAAAATGACCGTCTTGAGTGCCGGTGTTGATGATTGAGCATTATTTGGTATGATACGCTCCTCTGTAGGCGGTTTTGGTGAGGGTTCAGCCCGCGGTGCTGGAGGTTCTGGGCGGGAAGAGCCCGGATAGCTAGAATACTGACCTTGTGGATGAGAATGTGACGGCGGAATTGGTGGTGCTGGTGGTGGTCGTGGATTCGGTGGTTGATGCGGAGGTGGGTGCTGTTGTTGGTACTGATTTTGTCCAGGGGCCCATTGCTGAGGATTACTAGGTTGTCGTTGAAGGGCTTCCGGTGGGTATAATGGCTTATTGGTTGGGGTGTGACTATTTGGATCAGCCGGGACGGGGAAGAGTAGCGATGAACCTTTTCCGAGATGTGCATCTGGCGGCGGCACGAACATGGAGTTGAGCGAAGGCCAATATCCTTGTGCTCGTTGGTGATACGACATGAGTTGGGGATATAGAATGGATCCACTTTCTGGCGGTGGTGGAGAAGTTGTAGTTGTAGGAGGAGGATATGAAGGGCTGAAGTCATACATCATCATTAGCACTGCTACGGAACAGATTATGGGCACGTGGGGAACACGCACCTTCGCAGAGGCGTCCGGGTGGGCGTCTTGGAATTATCGACATGCTTTTGTTTACCTCGTCGATAGTCGTGGTGGTTCGTTATTGATTCAGAATCTGTAGAATCACCGTCATATTTTGTGGGGCTCTCAAGAGGCAGCGGCGTCGGGCACTCGCCGACGTCTAAGAAAGACGGTGGTCGTGATCTGTAAGCTTGAGGAGCGCGTACATTGGAGGAAGACGAAGCGCCTATCGGCGGGTAGTTGATAGGGGTTGGAGGTATTTGCTGGAACGATGATGAAGGGGTCGTAGCTAAAGATGATGGAGCAGTAGGGGTGTTGAACATAGGTGATGACGACGATGATATAGATGAGGCTGAAGAAGTCGCCGACAATGTCGCACCTGGGTTGTTGACCGCAGTCGTCTGCCGAATGTCGCGCGCAGCGTTGTCAGCCTCTTGCTGACGTCGAGCAATACCCTCCTGCTGCTCCTGTCTGCGCTTTTGCTCAGCACGTTTTCGCGCGATGTCCTCCTCGCGCCTGCGCATATCTTCCTGTTGCTGATAACGAGCCTGGTCATCCACGCGCCGGCTGCCATCTGAGAGGACCGCTGTGTGCTGCGTGCCATATCCTGCATTTTGTAGAGGGGTCCTGGAGAATGTGTAGTCAGGAGCACGTTGCGGTGTGATAGGCGCTTGACGAGCGGCAGCAGCAACAGCTGGGTCCTGGCGTAGATCCACGCGTCCAGCCCCGCGACTACCACGTTCCCGCTCTTCCCGCTCCCGGTCTTCTTGTGCCAACCGGTCTCTGTCCTCCCGAAGCTGTTTCCATTTCGCCAGCTCCTCTTCTATCGCAGTTTCCCCTGCCATTTTTTGCTGCTGGAGCAGGGCATTTGTAAAATCGTCGAGGGAAGACGTTGGTTGCTCGGCTGGCATACTTTCCTGCCGCGAGTCTGGAGGGTGGTCATTATCCGAATATTCTGGATGCTGAGCCTGCCACTGGTCGGACCTCGCGACCAGCATAGGCTTTATTTCAGTAAGACTTTCCAAAATATCCTGTCCGTGCTGTGAAAAGATAGATATACGTCAGTCCCTGTTAACATCGTGCATGACACCAAACTGGATGAGATAACAGGGATCTAGTCGCAATTAAAAGATATAATCCCTACTTGTGTTTAACCACGAGGATTTCACCCCTGCAGCAAAAAAGTGAAGAAACGAATAAGATACAGACCATACCCAGATTCTGTCGCTGTGAGCTATTCAACAGTTTATGATAGTCCCGATGGGTGGGTAATTTATCGAGGACGAGCGTAGCAGCCTTCGCATACATTACAAACGCATTCTCGAGGTCATCTTTTTCCAGGAAGGCTTTAGCGTCACGGCGATATTTCTCTGCGTTACGCAAGTGGTGTTTAAGTTCCCGTTTCTCATCATATAGTCCCTCGAGAGCTTTGTTTGCAAGTTCGGATATTGTAGGAGGACGACGTGGAGAATTTCGTACATGAGAGGGATTTCGAGACAGTGGCGCTGAAGAGCTCATGGTTGTTGTACAGAAAGGGATCTCTATCGCACAACCAGACAGATCTATATCTAGTCTTCCGTTTCACTGCGGGCGTGTTGATTTCATCACGTGTCGGTTGTCATAAATACTTGTAATTTGCTACGCGCTGCGCGTCAAAGTGCAAGCGACGCGTTTCTTTTTAAATGACTCTCAAGTTACAATTTACGAGCTAAGATATGTAGAAGATTTTATTCAAGCAGATAGCAGCATGGCTAGGTATTACATTGGGTCCTCGACTTAGCCGAAACACGAATTATCATCAAGGAAAACGTCCCGAAGCGACAGGAGCTGATCATCGACGGGCTGTGCAAGCACTGATTCAGCACCGTTTGCCCATTTTCGATGTCGATTTGGATGGGTATTCAACGTTTCGCTCGCATGTCGGGTCTCGAAGTGCCCGGCATCATGTTTAGAGACAAGAAAGTTCAAATACCCGTAGAAATCCATACCGACCAAGCCCCGCGTGGCTATAGGAGAGTATCAGAAATAGCACCTCCTGAGTTTCATCTTTAAATATCGCAATTTTTTTTTCACAATATGCGAGAGTCTAGATTAACTATATAACACTACTTACTCACAAGTTGTAAGAATATAGTGCTTACTTGATTTCGGATAACGCTCAGGTCCAAAACAAAGAGAACGCAGATAACTCGCCTATAATTCTTCACCGGGGACAGATTTACAATCCCACTGTAATGAGACCGGCTTTCATGGGAATTATAGTCGCTTATAGATGTATGAAACTGCTTGCAGTGGGGATTCATTCTCAAGGCTCGGAGGAATTCATTATTTTGACAAGTTATCCGACACGCAGTAGAGTTGGACTATTGATGCTGCTGCTGTGATGGCTAGATATTGCTGGTGCATCTCGAGTTTGTGAGGTTGTCCGTGATACTCCGTTGACTTGAGGTTCGGCCTGGGTTGCGCGTACATATCCTGTCTCTACAGTTTAGTGTTATTTACCAGTGCTCAGACGTATAGTAACAGACTGAGAAAAAGACGTTTCATTAGATTACATTCCTCAAAGGGAGTCTTGCAAGATATACTCGTGGTCCCTAAATCCATGGCATGACCTCCTAACATCTCTAAATGAACAACGTACATTCAAGACTCTATTCGACACATACGCGCTTGTCCGGAGTAGGTGACGATTTGCAAATCCGGAAACAGAAACCTCAGTGCTCAAAGAGGAGAATCATACGTATGTAGGTTTGTGCTAGGCTTGCGAGGCTCCTGCGATCCTTCACTGACTGCTAACCCATCGACCTGAGTCAGACTACACTATTCAAAGAAAATCGATACAAGATGTGCTCACTTTCTCTACCTTGCACGTCGTTGACTAGTGGCCACTGCCTGAACTCTATTAGCCAGAAGGAATGGAGAACGTACATTTCAAAGCCCCATCTGACGTAGATATAAACTCATACCGAGCAGGTGACCGTTTTGAAATCCTGGAATGGCAGAAACAGACGCCTCGAACTCGAAAGAGGAGAACTATACGTATGTCGGATCAGATGGGACCAGGCTGACACAGAAGCATGATAACACCCAAATGGCATATGGTGGTGGGAGTGTAAACCAGCGGCAGAAAGACCATGAACCATTTGCTGAGCGCCCAGAAGCTTGCAGAGAACGTTAATCCCCATCTACCTGCGCCCGACGACTATTCATCCTCTCCAGGTTTTGATAGGTCTATATTCAAGGTGGTGGTTAACTAACAAGAACGAATTCGAATTTCAGAATGGAAAAGACGCCCCTGGCAAATAGGAGCAAACCCAGTTGGCGTAACAATTTGCTGAGACAGCGTCCCTTAACCAACGACATCGAGAACGCAACGTCCAATACGATGCGCACTCGCAAAAAATTCTCGATACTGGGATGTATGCGCGCAAATAGCGCATACATCTTCATTTTTTGTGTCCTGGTAGCCTTCATGAAGGCAGGATTCTACGCAGGACACAGCTCATCCGACGCGGTTCACCTCAAGTCTCCAGACCCCGACTGGATCACCAAATCTGCCGATGCGTTACCATTCACGGCGCGCATGAAGAGTGTGGTCAAGGAGCACCCGATAGAGAAGCTCATGGAGGACGCAGAGGAAAAGTACAGAGCCAAAGTCGGCAGTCAGAGCAAGACGCTGCGTGCTGCCGTCGACGAGTACAAGCGACGGCACAAGCGCCCGCCACCAAAAGGCTTCGACCTGTGGTGGAAGTTTGCCCAGCAATACAATGTGAAGATGGTCGATGAGTATGATGGGCTCATCGAGGACCTGGCCCCGTTCTGGGAGATATCAGGCGAGGAGTTGCGCAGACGCTCGATTCAGGTGAGTTTTAGTCGTGTCATTCTTGGATTGTCGTTGACCGCGTATACAGGTCGGTGAATTACCATCTATCGACCTCGTTCGTCTTCGTGATGGAAAGTCATCGACTGTGAACATGCACCACGGATTCCAGGACTCGGAAGTCAGTGCGAGAGCACACGGGTTCCGCGCCATGATGTCAAAATTCGAGAACACAGTAAGTGCTCACTCCTATCTCCAAACACTCTCTAACTCTCATGTAGCTACCTGACATGGACTTTCCAATCAACGCAAAAGCCGAGGGACGCGTGCTCGTGCCCTGGGAGCACCGCCATCGACCCAACCTTACCGTCCAGGACTCGTCTGGTAAGAACCCTCCCTACTGCCCGTGTATTCCCACTGACGCCGCCCAGCTGGTATCGCATCCGTGCTCGGTGGCGAGTTTCGCGCAGACTGGGGCGATGACGGCAACGTCTGGGAAGCATGGAGACGAACATGCCCTCCAGGAACATCCGCGCGGCAACTCTACTCATCCGTCCGCGACCCCTTCTCTGCCCAATCAACCGACTTCTATTCCACCCTCGACTCTTCATCTGCCACTGCCCCTGGTATCGACTTCAGCTTCGTTGCCAACACATCCTCGCATGTGGATTACTGCCATAGCCCACAGGCACATTATACCCAAGGCCATTTCTTCTCGGATTGGCGCTCCATTCCGGCTTTATACCCTGTGTTTAGTCCTGCAAAAGCGAAGGGATTCTTGGATATCAAGATTCCTAGCCATTACTACTATGGTAGCACGCAGAGGTACACGTATGGGTGGGATCCCATCAACTTGGAGCTGAAAAGCGTCGATCCTATGGAAGTCCCTTGGGAAAACAAGATGGACAAGGTTTTCTGGAGAGGTGCTACGACAGGAGGCGGAAACCACCCACCCGGCTTCGCACCGCAATTCCAACGCCATAGGTACGTTTTCTGTCTATTTCACTCTATATACGCGGCATAACATAGTCTTCGTTCGTAGGTTCCTCCGCATGGCTTCCGATAAGTCAAGTAACAACCGAACTGTCACCTTTGCCGACCCGCCTAGCAGCTCTCGTTACGTAGCTGCGCGTGTTCCCGTTGCGAAACTCAATGAGGAACTGATGGACACTGCATTTGTGAAGGCCGTAGCTCCTGGGGGTTACCCTGGTGGGATGCAGGCACTCCTTGAGGCGCATCGATTTGGTGATTCTGTACCGTTGGGTAGGCACTGGGCGTACAAGTACCTTGTTGATCTGGATGGGATGAGTTACAGTGGACGCTTCATGGCTTTCCTAGCTAGTGATAGCGTCCCTGTGAAGGCTACGGTATATGATGAGTATTTTTCTGATTGGATTCAACCATGGTAAGTTCATCTTATCGCTTACATGCGGCTATCTTGCTTATCCGCGGCTTGTAGGGTCCACTTCATACCCCTCTCATCATCATACAGGGAGATGTACAATATTATCGCGTACTTCTCCGGTCCCACACAATCCGCATTGGAATCACTCAATTCAACGTCGCTAGAATTGCCTAAGGATCGACGAAGGCCGGTAGAAGGTGATGTCCGATTGCGCAGAATTGCAAGGGCAGGGAAGCAATGGAAGCAGACAATGGGGAGGACGATTGACATGGAGGGTGGGTGCTTTTCTTCGCTATTATGTTTGATACTGACTGCTTATCTTTTCAGCATACGTCTATCGACTGTGCCTTGAGTGGGCGCGTCTCCAAGCAGATGATCGTGACTCGATGAATTACTCGCTTTGATATTGCTTTCACATAGATATTTTCTCAACCTCGGATTTCGAGTCAGCCGCTCATTTTGTAACACCACTGACATATTAGTAGTACATAATCATCATAATCCACGTTACCCTCATCTTTGTTGCTTAAGTTTTCACATTGCTATGCGTGTTTGGGCTAACATACACAGGTAGGCCTGGCTTGACCGTTGGGAGACGTTTGGAGGGTTTAGGTGAGTCCGTTCTTCATCAACAGAATCCAGACCACATCCTGAAGTTACTTCCCGCCAGCACATTGAGTAAGGGGACATACTTGGTTTCTACCCCTTTCACTATCAAGATTGCGATGGCAATCACGCGGCGTGTGAATGGTCGTAGGTAAATGCGTTTCTAAGCGTTCTGAACGGCCTTTGTGAACCGAAAACACGTAGACTCAGGACGATGCAAAGCCTTTTCCCTGCTACATAAACCAACTGCTTGCACTTTGACGCACTGCGTTTCGGCGTTGTCCGGCTTCTGATTGGCTGTTGTAGCAACAACGATGACCGCGTTCGCGAGCTGCTTCACGCTCCCTTGCTTGGCTTTCAGGCGATCTATTCCAAGATGGAATGATAAACAAAGTTCATCCGTGCGGGATCTGATCACCACGTTGTAAAGTCGTGCCAATCCTATATTTGGTTCATCGACATTAATCATTGACAATAAGCTCCATTCAAAGGTCCGTCCTTCAAAAGTGGCGTCCTCGACGTTGAACTGACAGTCGTTCCTTCACTCTTAGTACAACCTCTGGGCATTATCGTCAACGATGTACGCATCTCCTCTCATGCCAATCAGCCGCGCTGCGTCGCCCTCGCCATCTGGCATGAGCCGTTCTCCAGATCTTCCTTTTCATCGGTCACCAAGCGTCTCCGACTTTCAGATAGAGAAAGCACCGAGATCAGCATCTGCTGCAGCACGGAGATCCATGCCTGCTGCAGAGCCTGCCTACCATGATGAGCTGCTCTATCGAGAGAGCGTGTCCAGACTGATCCAGATCAAAGACCGTCAATTCGCAGTCTCGGGACGTATACCTGTAGATCCATCCCAGTTAGTTTTATTCTTCAGGTCGAAGGTTGGTTGTGTCGTCCGTCTCTGAGTCCAATCGCTCATCTTAGGACTTTCCAGAGTGGCATAACACATTCACTCGATTTCCCGATTGATGTCGACTACAATACACCCCCTGCGCTCGACGTACTTATCGCAGCATGCAGGCCTCACCAAACTGCAGATCTTGACGATTATTCTGACCGCGAATCGCTTTTCTATCCACCTAATCTGCCTCTCACACCTTCCCTCGAGATCGCCAGTCATCCTATTCTTGACGCCGTTCGCGCCTCTTTATTCCCAAACCTACCTGCTGGACACCATTTAACTGTGATGAGAGACAAGTTGGAGGTTATAGTCAATGGGGGTCGAATGGGTCGTCAGCCTCCCAGCCTCCGGAACGATGGTCGTTCTGCTACCATCGTAGTGACGTTACCAGTACGATTCCGCGGGGGTGCGTTGGTGGTGCGTGATCCGATCGGGAACGAAGACAAGTTCTACGGGAGAGGGGGGAAAACAGGAGATATCGACTGGACCGCCTTCCTTGCTGACTGTGATTATGAGATCGAGACCGTACAGAAGGGTTGTCGACTCTCCATCGCGTATGGCGTCTATCTGAAAACCTTTGGTCCTATCGGCGTGAATCCCGATCCTCTGATCAGTCCCAGCGACAACTTCTTCGACCTTATGGCACCGATCCTGAACTTGTCTCGTGGGCGGAAGATTGCTTTCTATATCAACCACGACTACAATGTTAGTCCCTCAGAAGCCGTTGCTGATACTCTTGTGCCGCTGGTAAGTCGATGGCTCTTATCATACCACGCATCGTCCGCTCACGCCGTGTTGCCTTCTGTAGCTGAAAGGCGGCGATTCACTCCTTTATCATGCATTCAAGATGTACAAACTCGCTCCAGAGTTGCACTGGACTGCCGGTGGATACATTTGGCCTGTAGATCGCATCGTTGAGTTCTTTGGAGAAGACATTGTCGCGAAGTCTCCGACCCAGGGCGGCCGGATGCCCTTTGGTGTCGTTAATGGGTCCCGTACTGGCACGCCAGCTGTTCGCGGCGCTTTTGGTGCGTATGGAGGAGGTTTCCAAGATGTGGAAGTGGATGCCGTTCGCTCCTATGTCGAAGCCAGCGGGGCGGTTTCTTTGGCTGAAGCCGACATTACTCTCCTCACGGATTGGACTAATCCTACGCCAGTTGTTGGGAAGGAGCGAGTGCCTTTCGTTGCCGCAGGAGAGTTGGAAAAGCTAGTTGTTAATGCTCTCCTTGTTGTTTACATTCCATGAGTTCAAATTTTTGTTACCCAGCATATACTTACATCTGTCATTGTATTATAGCATTGCATTCTTCGTCTGTTTCTTTTTGGGATCTTTTTAATACATCCAACTTGGGTTAATGTTGGAATTATCAGTTGCTGAGATAAAAAGGAATGGTAAGATTTAAGAAGCTAATGTCTAAGCTTTTAGAGTGAACGGTTGTCTAGCTCGTTAATGTCCTCACGATCAGCAATAGTGAAGAAATTGATATGGTGGAAGCTGAGCTCCCCTTGAGCGAGAAGAAAGCAGGTTATCCATCACGTATACCTCATTCCCATTCAGAGCACATAGTCTTCCTGACACAGGCCATATTGAATATCGCGATGGAAACTCGATGTTTCCATGATGCCAGGGATTCCTCTGTTGTGGTGAACTTCTTGATCCTTGGTAATTGGTGTTCAGTCTTGGAAAATATCGTAGTCTACGCATTGATGTTTAGTGTTTGCCAACCCGGAAGTCAGTAAGATAAAGTAGATCCCAACATGCTTCTGTCTGGAGTGGTGGACCTCGGTGGAAACTGCAAAGCATCCTATACGGTGCGTTTTTGATCGTTTAATGTAGTTATTCCAGGGTGTATAACGCGGGCCAGAGCCACCTTTAACAGCAAGAATGCTGACAGGTTTTCTTAATCCTCGCAATAAGAAGCACAAAGCGCGGGGTTACCTCATTGTATCTCATAGGGACTGCACGCTATGGATCTAGAACACCGAGTGTTGTTGAATAACCACAAGGGATGTATTAGTATTCTTTCATCATGGGAAATAGTAGAAGTGCGTGGTTGAGTGAGTAAATCGCACACAATTTCTTCCACCTACAACTAGCTGTGTCGTCCGTTCGCTTAGCCAGCTCAGGTCCTATGACCATATACTCTAGTGGTAGCAGTAGATCTTGCTATAATGCAGTCTAGGCGCTTGAACGTGCGATGTCATAGGTTAATTCTGTAGTATAACTTGAATAATTGAGCAGAGATTGGAGATTCTGGAAACATACCGGTATAGCAAAGCGAAACATTTTTGCTTAGATGCCTTTGGGTGCAGTGTATGAGGGGGTGAAAGTCTCATCGACATCAAGCACAACAGTCGCTGTTGAGTTAGAATGGAAGGTAGGTGTAAATTTACGAGTATCGTCAGGTGAAGCAGTCGGTACAAGGGATGAATTAGCGGAGATGGTGTACTTGGCTGCCATGCGAACGTTGTGACTCAACAGAGTCAGAAAGTCGACATCATGAACCATATTCTTGAATCCATCCTCCAAATCCTTAATCCGAGTGTAGAGCATTCGAAGTGCGGTCACTTCGTCTTCTATGAGCAGTTTAAGGTTGCCTAATGCGTTCAAATTTTGAGGTATTCCCAACCTAGTTTTTTCAACACTATCTTCAAATTGCTTGATCATAGCAGGCGACATTACATTATTAAAAAAGTGCCCAGCCTTGCAGGAAACAGCATTATTATTCTATACACGAATAGATAATGTTCACACACCTGGTGTAGCTGCGCACTATCAACAAGAACTCCTCCTGCAGTCCGACAGCTTTCACCTTCAGCAAGGTTGGCGAGTGGTATATCGGAAAGAGGAAGCTCTGATATAACTGGAACTCTTGGTCGCCCAAGTAAATACCTCAGGATTGGCCATTGGAGTAGTTTTCGTGGAGCCATTAAAGTATTCACTAGTCTGAAACAGTTATCACCACTGAATCATGAGTCGGGTAGCAAAGGATTAGTGGCTTACTGGGCTCAAAGAGATAAGTAGGGTTGATATTCAGACGCGAATTAAAGCATGGATTGAGGGAGGAAGGGCGGCTTGAGCCGAACCTTTGAGATTGAAACAAGTTAAGTACATATTGCGGCACAGCCTTAGACGCCGCGACGCGTTTCAAAATTCTCCCAGCGTGCTTGTAACAATATACCACGTGATCGCATATGAAACGCGGTCTCAGACACCCGTCGACGCTGCTGTCACTCAACTGCAGAGTGCACCCAAACTGCACCTATTATTATTAACTACAGCATGCTCCAATTCAACTCTAATTCCTCAACTATCGGGGCTCGATATTATCTTGGCTCATACCATCGTCTTGGATCTCCTTCTACTGAGCAAGCCTGTACGCGGCGTGCAGATTGTTCATATAGTATATCCAAAGTATATCATGATCTCGGAGGAGAGTTAGCAGACAGGGTTTAATACTATCTATATGAATGTATGCTTTTAGTTTATGATAATCCAGCGGATTTGCAAGGATGGTACTATAATTTCTTTCTACTAGTAGATCTATAGTGTTTTCAATTTATATTTAGCTAATAAACGAATTGTATGTGATTGAGCAACAGTCAATTCCAAAATGTCGACACTGGCAATCGGCACTTTGGAATTCCACTAATTACAACAGTTGATGTAAATGAATTCAACCTTTCATAGGTCACCTACAAGTGCCTGGATTGTGTTTGAACATACGCAATTCTGAGTTGAACAAGGAATTCGGATGGTGCTAAGGATGTTTACAATCCGCTTTTAACAGTTACCCGTCACTCCGCCCCAACTTAAAAAAATATCCTTGTAAGCTTCACGATTTGAAAGAAGTCTACCGTCATAGTAGATCTAAGTCACGGCCTACATGCCTCTGAGAAAGAGCGATAGACTGTAGTGATATGTCGATGCACTGCGTGAAGTCAGCCTCTATGACCGTGCTCGTGTTGCCCGAGGTTAGCTCGGATCTGGCCCCAGTATAGCCCAAGGTTTGCATATTTAGAATGATCCGGCATGCCTAAAAATATCGAGAAATTTAATAATGTTTATAGCATGATTCTAAGTCGAATATCGTACCCCAATGGAGAATAAAGACATTGGCCATCTGGTCAATATCATATCGTAAGTTGGCCAAAGGCTCACAGAAGAGAAATTTGAACGAACACAAAAACAACATGTGATTTTGAAGCCTTGATAATCAACGAATATGGTATAGTTACGATGAAGACAGCTAAAGTCAAATCACCGAGTTAAACTTACCCAATGTCATGCACTATTCACTCACCACACACAAGGATAAAAATCCATGCGCCATCGCGAATCATAAGACCTACAACAGGTGCACTTCCATATCCAATATTCCTTTTTGTAACTGTCATGAGCCAAATAATAGAGTGCGTAAAAATAAGTATGATTCTATGAAATAAATTATTGGATCGTGAACTTGGAAAATAAAAGTGTCACATACGTGGGGTATATAATCTCAGAGGGCGTTTCTACGACTTCACAAGCGCCACTGAATGTCAACTTGCTTGCTCGTCGTGCGAAAGCGACAATAACCACTTGATTGATCATAAATGTCACAATAAAGAGTGCTTTTACTCGCGCAGACTGCTTATAAAGAGCATATACTGTAATCAACGGGCGTGGTAAGGCGATACATTAAGATAAAAACGAATACAATACATACCACGAAGCATTAGCACAATTTCCAGGGCTCCAAACAAAACTGAGGAGCTTATCATGAGGAACCAGAACCAGGGTTTGCACAGTTCATGTCGTACAGGTATTTCGGATAGCGGAAATGCTAGGAGTATATTATTTGCGCTATTTCGGAAAGATGGATATTAATCAACTTGAACGCAGCTACAGAACGGAAGATGATGCATGCATTTGTACACTTAGAGCAAAATACCGAGAGAACAGATAAACCCATTTCACTAATGTTCGACGCGACCTGGAAAAGGGTCAAAGACATGGCATGCAAATTATCAAAGGCAACGTACTTCCAGACGAATCGATATTCTTGACCGAACGTTATGCTGTATTCGTAAAGAAGAACGACAAGAGCAGCCACTATATCCAGTTAGTGATAAAAACGGAAGCTCATAAGTATGATACAGAGACTCACAGCATGATGCGTTTCGAATGTGAACAGATTCGTAGACCTCTATATTCACTGTCTCTATTTCCGACGACATTGATAGCAGAATTTGACTGAAGTTAGAGACGTCGAGTTATTAGTGATCGAGCTGACAACATAAAGGAGGATATCAGTACAGGCAGGGAGAAGAAGGGAAGGGAAATCTCAGGACAAGCACTCGTGACCATTAAGTTATGTATGTGAACACGAACAGGGCCGCCTCGAATGTATACAGCCCAATTGAAATTTGAATGAGTGATGGTTGTCGAGCGCAAAGACTTAGACGCTCAGGGTACCGAATAGCATGATTGGAGCTACTTTTGGAAATATCATTGACATACAAGCTAATATTTCATTCACACTGACCGTAGAGCGTTACTTTATCATGCAGGAGAGTGTTTGACACTGGGAGCGGTAGTCGGGTGGATGCGTACGCTGCTGTCGTGACTGTCTTCAATCATCTTTACCTGTAATGTAAGAAGTTAACCGGGTACGTATGTGTGGGGCCTGGGCATCACTCATTGTAGTTGATACAATAGTATCTAGAGGTGACATCCACGAAATAGCTTTAGATCATTTATGATCTTCGATTGATGATGCTTCCTCGAGTGTCTTTGAAGGCCAAGCTGCTGATATATGCGTCCTCCGAAATATACTTCTCCGAAATATACTTCCCCACAGGCAGAGAGAACGACGTGACCTCGCAGAAAGTCGGTGAAGAAGCGAACGGACTGATCTCATAAAAGACCAGCTTTTCTCTAATTGAAAAAGTGTGCAACGCCTATACTTCATCGATGATATAAGCGTACCTGCAGCCTGTCGACAGTGTTCGGCTCGCCGCAGTCAGTGATTAAACGGATTCCATTTCCATCGGAGGAGGGGCGCACAGCTCTAATATCCTAGGTCTGGCGAGAAGCCTGCTTCAGTATCTTGCCAAAGGCTGCGGCGGGATCACTGGCATAGCACTTGCCCCAACTTCCAGGGCTGAATCTCGCCGCCAGTTGTAATCATAAGCAAGAAGCCCCCGCCTGGTATCAAAGCGATCTTCGTGAAAATGTCCGTGATGACACTGCCGGCCCCGTCCAGCCTCCCTCCGCGCCGCAAATACAAGTTGCGGATGGTTAGATCAGCATCGGTGGACTCTGTGTTCTTATGAAAAGGGTCGAAGATCGCGATGGATCTAGTCCTACATGCTACGGGGACAGTTAGCTCATTGTTTTCGGAGAAAAGGTACATGGGAGAGTCCCATGAACGTCGATTACGCGTTGCAGCGCGTTCCGCCGTACATCCTATGTGAGGGGTGCTGTATGCAACGATCTACAAGTTTATATGCTTTTTTTTTGACGATTGAAAGGAGAATAAATGCTGGTAAGACTCACCTTGAGCACAGAGATTATGTCAATAGGATCTAATAGTCAAGCATCGGCACGACGGTGTCCAGAGTGGTCATTTGCAGACTGAATTTCCATGGCAAGTTCCTGAAGCAGTTTCATCCATTTCAGAATTCGAAGAAGTTGTCTCGGCTTGGGTTTGAGGATTGCTGAAGATGAATTATAGAGAATATACGTCGAGATTATTAGAATAATACTAAGGGAGGACAGAGTTCACACGAAGGCAATGTTTGGATTGGTGTTGTATTCACTTTTTGCCTGACACTACCCCGCTTCCATATCTTCCTATCCTTCCCGCTCTCCCCGGACCCTCTTCGCTTCCAGTTCCCCCTATTACAACACTGATAGAAATGCTCAATAACGGAACAACAGATATTCAATTAGCCCGGGAACGCTGACCCTCGCCGGATTGCTTCTGCCGATACGATGAAGCACGTGGACGAGGAGAGATATTTTTACCGTCCTGCATGCAGCGATTGGTGATTCTTCAACCCCATATTACCGCGAAGCAGCACTCAGCAGACCTCAGAGACCTCTCATGAGAGTTTAGTTGCATATTTCGGGTCCGTTTACGCAGGAAGAAGCCAGGAAGAATCAGTTAAAAGCACATCTAGTTGTCATTGACGTTCGCCCACTCATTCTTACGACCATGACGAATTTGGACGAGAAACGAATCGCGGAAACGCATAATTCCTTGGATGGAAGTGCGACCGATATGAATTCTTTGAAGGATCTTTTGCGAGATATCGATTCTGGGGAAATAAACGAATTAGCAGTGGTGGCGGAAGGAGAAGAGCGAACAACCTGGTTCGTATGGATTCTGGTTATGTGCTCGACTATTTCTGGCCTGCTATTCGGTGCGTAACTAAAGTTCTAAATGTCCCGACTGTTCTCAGCTAACTTTCTACCCGAACAGGTTATGATACTGGTGTTATTTCGGGAGCACTGGTCACTATTGGTTCGGACCTCGGACCTGAAACATTGTCTAATGGACAGAAGGTTGGTGCTGCAGTTGCATTTATCTCTTTATAACTAACTTATAATCACATTATAGGAATTTATCACGTCTGCGACGACTCTTGGTGCTCTCTTAGGAGGTCTCGTTGCCGGAGTATTGTCAGATTGGACCGGCAGACGACTGGTTCTAGCTATCGCAGATGTTATTTTCATTGGAGGAGCACTTGCGCAAGCAGTTTGCCATGATGTCTGGAGCATGGTTCGTCCAAGCTATCGTCTAATCTTACTCAAATAGAGATTCATGAACGTTCAGATTGGCGGTCGCTTCCTAATCGGCGTAGGCGTCGGTCTTGCAGCTTGTATAGCACCTTTATACATCCAGGAACTCTCTCCTACACGTCTACGAGGTCGAATGGTCGTATTAAAGTATGCCTGCATTGCTTTAGGCTGTCAAGAAGTTATGCTAACTCTATATTAGCGTCGTCATGATCACCCTTGGACAAGTCATCGCCTACGCAATTGGTGCAGGCTTCTTTCACGTCCACGGAGGATGGAGGTGGATGGTCGGCTTGGGAGCTGTTCCTGCCGCTTTGCAGGTTGCCTTCTTGTTCTTCTTGCCAGAGAGTCGTAAGTACCATTATCATCCGTTCTGAGACCGGCAACTGAGCCAACGGATAGCTCGTATATTGGTCCGGCGAGGCAACAAGGAGGCTGCCCATGCTATCATGACCAAGATCTATGCACATGCAAAGCCTGAGGAGGTCGACCTGAAGGTGTGCATCGTTATTCTCATTGGGTGAGCAACATTCTAATGGATCCGCAGGTCAAAGTCCTTCAAGCTGCGGTCCAACGAAGCATCGAGATTACACAACGGACTACCTTCATACAGCGCTTTAAATCTATGATATTTGACCCCGTTAATCGTAGAGCTCTCAGTGAGTATCCTCTACCTGTTTTCTCGCCGTAAGTTCGTTGACTGATGTATGTCACCTTCGATAGTCGTAGGCTGCGGCATGCAAGCATTCCAGCAGCTCTGTGGGTTCAACACACTCATGTACTACTCCGCTACGCTCTTCAAGGAGATCGGCTTCGACCAGCCCACTGCAGTGGGCCTTATCGTCTCTGGCACCAACTTTATCTTTACTCTCATCGCACTGAAGTGGATCGACCATATTGGTAGACGTAAGATCATGATTTGGAGTGCACCCGGAATGGTCGTTGGCTTGACCCTTGCTAGTATTGCGTTCCATTGTGCGTTCTTAGCAGTTCTTTCTACAACAACTTGATACTGACGTGCATCGTGGCTGATAGTTATGACAAAAAAGACCGGCGGAAACCTCATCGATGGCACAGATTACTCCAAGACTTGGTCTGCAATCGTCTTGCTATCCATGATCCTCTTCGTTGCCTCGTACGCTACAGGTCTAGGCAACGTGCCCTGGCAGCAGGGAGAGTTGTTTGGACTCGAAGGTCTGTTCATAGTAACCATCCTCTGTTACATCTTTTGACATATCGCAATTATAGTACGCGGTATCGGTACCTCTCTCGCGACTGCTACTAACTGGGCGGGAAACTTGCTGATTGGGTCAACCTACCTCTCTCTGATGGCCAAGATCACGCCCTCAGGTGCCTTCGGTTTCTACGCGGGGCTCTGTCTGCTAGGCTGGCTCTTCGTACTCGCATGCTTCCCGGAGACGGCGGGGCTGAGTTTGGAGGAAGTGAAGATGGTGTTTAGGAATGGGTTTGGGATTCGCGAGAGTCAGAGGCTGCGAAAGGTAAAGAAGGAGATTCGCTCGAGGGACAAAGTGAGACGAGCAGGCATTGAAGCAGAACGAGAGGATGAAAAAGAAAAAGGTAGAATTGCAACAGAAGTTCAGGATGCTATTCCATAGCTCTCGGATTTGTTCTCAATTAGACCTCTCAATTCCTCCATGAGATCGTTATGGGTGTGCAGCTTCAGTGTTCGCGTCGGTACATTTCCCTGGTTCCTAGCCTCACGACGGATGGGCTACCAAACACACCATCCCCATTGAGTTCGATAGTTTACGGTTGACCCTATCTAACATTTAATGACATACTGTACAAGGTAATTTTTAATTCATCACGGGTTCCTGCAGGCTCGACACCCACACCGAGAGACTCTTAATCGGGGAGACCCTATTGTCACAGAAGCGACCGACGAAGCATTGCAGCATCATCACACCTTTGTCGCTGTCCAGAAGGCAGCATGATATACGTAACCGAGCATTCCCTGTGAATTGCTTGTGTATGTGGTGTCAACTGTACGCTCGTTCTGATCGAGAAAAAGATACAGAAAAAGGAAAAGAGGGTTGTTAGTTCAGTCGTCGAGGAATTAATGCGCTGATTATTGCACTTACCGACAGCTCGAAACCAATTGCACGCGCGAGAGCTTTTACCTCGTCTAGGTCAAGTTCCACAGACGGGTCATTCGTATTATTATTCTCGAAATGCCATAGAAGAGGCCCTATCAGCAAATAAACAAGGGTTAATATGTGCACACCAGTAGAGTCCAGGGCAGCGCGTGTCGCGTTCAAGGCATACCGAGGTTGACCCAAACACCCCCCGGTGCCAGTATCTTGTGAATTATGCGAAGGTAGTTAACAATATTCTTCGCCTACGGACGCACACAAGAAACTATATCAGCCCACGTACACAAATCGATACATAACAAGGTCAACTCACCGTGTCGATGAAAAAACACGTCAGAATTGCGTCCCACTGCCCCGATTGGGGCTCGTCGGGATCAGTTTCGCCGCCGTATATTTCTTCAAAGTCACCTGAATGGGAAGAAAATAAATGCAAGTCTGGTCCGGAGGCTGATTCTACGCATGAAGGTGTGCCTAGACTGACCCGCCACGAGTGAAAAATCCGACCCTGCGGGTAACGCAGAGGGCAGAACATCCGGAATTGAGACCGCGTGAAGCATTGCTGGACGTGAAGCCACGTTTGAGAAGGAGTGTACATAGGGATGGAAGGTGTGTTTGTTGATTGCGTCGGTTCTGGCGGAATCAAACATAAGAAAAAAGAAAAGGGGGCCTAGATGTGGGGGCCTGGAGCGTACCTGTTCAGGATGAAGTATGAGGAGAGTAACATGTAGTGAGAGAACTCATTTCCTTGGCACGCGAAACCTAGGTGTTTTTCGACATGAGATTTAGCAGGCACTGAGATTTAGCAAGGCACACACCAATGCTAGCAATATCGTATGCCAAACGCCCAAGTCCGGCACCGGGAACAAGCACCCTGAGGTTTGACCTGCACCAGGAATCATGTTATCATCAAGGATGAAGGGATTGCAGGAAAGGTACCTTTCTTCAGCTGGGACGTGGGCAAAGTGCTGTAAGAGCGCGTCTCTCATAGGCTTGTAGCACAATTCACGCTCCTCTTTTCCCTGGAATCGCAAGTTAGCACCCAAGCTCTAAGAATTGAAGGGAATGAGAAAGACCTCCTCACTCCAATCGCGGACGAACTGCTTTAGTGTACTTCTCAGCTTATCCATATCAAAGTCGGTCGGACGATACTTCTTGCGTCGGCTTGGACCATCATGAAACCCCCGCGGTTGCGAATGTGAGTGGCTATGGTGATGCGACTGCCCATGCGAGTGAGAATGAGAATGAGATGGGCCTATAATGAAAAGAAAAAAAAAAATTAAGGAACCGTATATCTGAACGGTAGATCTGGCAGACCTCCACTCTGATCGTGTGAGTGCGAATACCCTTGCTCAAGTTCGCCGCTTCTCTCATCTCCTTCGTCCACGTCGTGCCCGAAGATTTCAGGGTTCTCTACGATTTGTGCCAGGAAATCTGCATTCACGAGAATGGCTTGGTCGACTTCATCCAGCTTCTTTTTGTATCCTAAAGTGTCCAAAAGTTCTTGATCCGCCTTAGGCAGTGTATAAATGTCCTTCCTACGGCGGTTATTAGCTGCCAGCTGCGTAAAGCTTCAATCGATTGACGAGATAACGGGCTAGATTGACGTACCGAGTATTGTGCGTAGTTCCGGAAAGTCGCTATGACATTAGAAAAGTGTGCTCTTTCTAAGAAAATTAAATTAGCATTTGAAAGGCCGATATTGACAAAATATATTTACCTTCTTCAGCTTCGGTCGGGTTATGCGCCATGGCTGGTGCTCATTACGGTCAGTCCTACGACTGTCCTATTTTTATTTGTATATGTTGTGTAACAGCTTCGCACTTCCAACTTGGCCGCCGTCGGGCACTTCGACCAGAACGCTCAAATCTCACAATCCCTTACCCTCGAAACCTTCAAATTAAACTTTTAAAATGGTAAAGACTTAATAAATCCTATAACTAGCGTTCTGTGCTTTTTCTAACTCGACAGCTATGTAACAGGCTCGTAATGAGGAAAAAGCACAATCTATGTTATACCGGTTTCGAGAGGCGCAGGCCGCAGAGCTCGGCCTTGGGACGCGCGCAGATCGACGACCACGCATGGCAAGCGCATGTAAAAGCTTGAGAGAATGTGAAAGGTGGAGAGGAGAGATATTGAGGGAAATAAGTAGGAAGGTGTCAAAAATTCAAGATGGTGCGTATTGTTTCAACTTCTCGCGACTTATCACTGACTATGCAACCATAACTGGTAGCTGGTCTTACCGACTATGAAGTTCGTGATCTCAACGATGAGATAAATGGTCTCATGCGCGAGAAACGACACTGGGAGAACCAGATAGTCGCGCTCGGAGGTGCAAACTATAGGCGTAATGTGGCCATGCTGGATGATGACGGAAAAGAAGTACCGGGTACGAAGGGATATAAGTAAGTAGTGTACTGTTGGCAGAATAGACGGGTGACTGACATATGCATATAGGTATTTCGGACGAGCGAAGGATCTACCTGGTGTCCGAGAGCTATTTCAAAGTCGCAAGAAGGACGAAGAAGAGGAAAATCAAGCGTTGGCGTACTACAAGAAGTTCATGAATCAGGGTCCGTCATACTACGGCGACTTGGACGAGGTGGATGGGAAGTTGCTCGAGTTTGAACGAGAAGCTGAGGAAGAAGGTACGTCTAACATGTTGCTGCCCTTCTTTCAACACTGAATTGTGTCGCGTCGACTTACAGATTGGGAAGAGGCCTATACCCATCAACGAGAGACGCTTAACCTTCCATCAGAGGATCCGATACCAAAACTTCCTCGGGCGGGCGCAGCCGGCCAGTCCCAGTCACAGAATACATCCGCATCGACAACCTCTTCCTCAAAACGCAAAACAACCGATCAAGAGGAGGATGTGGAAATGCCCGCGGTCTCTGAGGACGCCAAGAGGGTAAAGACCGACTCGGACGCTGCCGTTGCTGCCACAACAACAACCAATGATTCCGACACAGTTCGAGCACACGCCCAAGCTGCTGCCGCGTATATTCCCTTCCTCCAACCTGAGCACCTATTACCGCCCGAGCTTCCAACAAGAGGGGAGATGGAGACTGTACTGCTTGCACTGAGGAAGAAAGCGCTTGTCGAGGAATATTTTGGTGACGCATAGTTGTTCATTTCGGTCTGGATTTATCGACAGGCGGCTGTACACCCCGGAGGATAGGCCTAAAGTAGCCGGTACCTGGTTCCTTATTCTACAGAACAAATATGCTCTGATACGTGCCCACAATTTCCCATTGCGCCTAGATGTACCGCTTATTCGTCTACCCAATATTTGTGGCGGGTGGTCATTGCTTGACCATCAATGCATGAATCGTGCTACTGAGTAATCATGAATGTAGAACCTTCTAAGTTGTGAAGCTGAGAAATAGCGTCAATTTCGTACGTTCGGCGAGTTGTTTGGCGTCTTCATCTATGTATGATATCACTGATATCAATACCAGTCCCGGCGTACCTGAAATCTGTCGAAAAGGTTTTTTAAGGCGACTCGGATTTTTAACAGCAAATTTAGAATGCACGCATACAGGGACTAGGGTTATTCAAGTGAAACTAAGTCTTCCTTTCCGTTCCCTTTCTCTGATTCTTCCAGTCAGTACAACTACGTTTTTCTCGCCCTTACGAATTTATATGTTTTCTTTTGACGTTTCTCCAGCACTGATCCCCTGGGACTGTTCTTCGGATGCCTCAGCTCGGATGTCCTTCTGTATGCCAAGGTTACTGGCGGCTTTGGATCGGCTGGTTGCATTCTCATCTGTCCGAATAAAATAGATCATAATTTAGAATCAGAATCCACGTGACGATAACAGAACTGTCTAACTGCGCAAACTCTACTGCACTTCCAAGAACTACTGCCCAACTACTGCCACAGAAACACCCCTATTCGAGCCATCACAACTCACTTCCATGTCGAATCGATGGATCCTATGTTCAGGGCTTCACGCTTTCTTCATATTTTGGAAGCTACAAACACATTTTAACTCGTCGAATGCGTTGATTTGGGATCCCTCTATTCATATAACAGCTCCTTCGAATCGCGATTCATAAATATCAGATCTATGCGGGTTTCCACGCGATCAGGTGCTAGACACAACTTGCTGGTGAGTTGTTCCTATTTAGGGTAGGTGGGAAGCTAAAGCCGAAGTACCCTTCAGGTTCGCTGGTTAGTGAGTGTTGCTGCTGAACAAACAAAACCCCCATCTCCCTCCCGCCACAGGGGATTCTCGGCAAAGCTTTCGATATATCATGTCTATACTCAGGTCTGGAGATGTGTGTGTCTACCCTCTTCGACCCGCCAGGAAACATATCAAGTTGAAGTTGCTATAAAGATCCAGAGTAACCTTCCTTCAAGCAATCAAGGTCTATTTAAGAACTCCCGCCGTTGACGGTCCACCCTCCCACTCCACTCTCCTTCACCCGAGCCTGAGTCGACTACTGCCTACCAATGTCTCCTAGGGATCACTTGCCGCGGCTCGATGGGTCTCAGCTTGCGGCTCTGATTCTCGAAAGTCTTCTGAATGGTGCGTATATCTTCCCTCTAGTTCGAGATCTACGGCTAACTCGCAAACAGGATACTTTCATGTCCTTCTCATTCAGTGCTTACAAGCGCTGTATGCCCGGTCGAAGCTGAGGCAGGAGAGCTTCTTTAGGCCGATGTCGATAACCGCGATATTTTTATTCGTGATGATCAGCGGAGTACGTCATGGCTTGATATTTGATTGACCCCCAAGCTCATGAACTTTGCTTAGCATTGGATTGTCGATTTCCTCACCGCCTTCGAGGCGTTTATTCGTCCTCGTGTTCCCGGATTCTGTGTGGATCCAGCTGCTCTTACTCCTGCCGAGAAAGTCTATTTGAACCTTGCAGATTCCAAGGCAGTGTTGGGATCTGCATTCTACGTCGCCAGTACGCTGACTGGAGATGCATTCATGGTATGCCACAGTAATCTTTATGATTTTTTATTTCTTCTGATCATTCGGATAGATCTACAGGCTTTACATTGTATGGGCGCGAAACAAATTCATTATTATTCCTCCTATCATTCTTTGCATCGCACTGGCAGGTTCGTAACTTCGCGCTCTACACCCTCCCCTGTATTAATGACCAGTACAGTTACTGGAAGCATGGTCACGTACCTTTTCTCTCAAGCAAAACAACCCATCTTCGCTGCAGCTGGCAATTGGATTACTTCTTGCTTTGTCCTAACATTCCTGTAAGCGATTCTCCAACTTAACACCCATTTTAACGCTAATTCATTTTTAGTTGTAACTTATACTCAACTTGTTGGTTCAATTTTCTTTAGCAGTACCTAATTAGGTCTCATTCTTTCCTTTCTACAGCACTTATTGCTATCCGTATCTTCATGTCCAATCGCCAACTCGCACGCGTACATTCTCATGGTATCGGCTTAACTGTAAGCTTCTGTCGACGTGTTATGTTATGCTTTTAAACTGAAACTTTTCGTAGAAAATCTTTGAAATTTTGGTCGAGAGCGCCGCTCTGTACAGGTACGATGCTTGTTCCCTTGGTGTTGACACGTTCTGACCTTTGGATTGGTTTATAGCTGCTGTGTTATCCTCTCGCTTTCCACTTACTTGGCGCACTCAAACGTACAATTTGTCACAGTTGCAATGGTAAGCATTACATTCTTGTCTATTTCTAAATGTTGTTGACCATTTATATAGACGAACCCTATCATCGTGCGTTCCAGTGAATAGTACCCTTTTTCTATCTTAATCGTTATCTTTATAGGGAATCATCTTCTGTATGATCGTAACTCGCGCCCATAGCTCAAGTAGCAATACCTCGGTCCCCAGCACCAGTCGAAGGTCGCGAACTACAGGGAGTCATCCACTTCGACCAATGGCGGTAAAAATCACCACTGAGATTGATGGACCGGAGACCATGACTCAAGATCGTAAGAGCGCAGAGTTCGGTACGCCCCCAGCTTCGCCTAGGATTTATACAACACAACTCCGATCTTCGTCATCCGCTGTTTAAAAGTTATATTATCAAAGAGTGTACAGTAGAATTACGAGTGGAAATAGATCCATGTGCCACTCCGTCTCACTTGATACACTTTTAAACTACGACCAGAATTCGAACCTTCGCGCCACAGCATATAGTTCAAAGAACGGAAACATGCGGCCCGCAATTTGAACAAATACGTTGGTTACGCCCAGTTGGACCCCCTAAATAAAGTTAGTTTAGGATCCTTCCCGTGAGTTAGGGATCCATCGAGATGTTATAAGTGCTGGTACCTAGGTAGTCTATGAGCAAAGATCTCACTTGTTGGACATGCTGGAGTTATCTTATCATGTGGAGCCCAAAGGGAACTATCGGAGCCAACTCGCAAATAAGCCCAGCCATACTTTAAATATTTTTGCGTATGGAAACGTGTAAATCACAGCAAACGATGCTAATATTTGACTATTAATTGCCAAACAATTCTTCTATTTAATTCTGGACCTTTGGAACACTGAGTGAAATTTGAATGCAGGATCCAGGTATATATGTATAATGAATGGTATGACATCGAAACAGTATAGGCGTAATATGTATGTCGGCACGCGGAGTTGGTTTGTGATTTTGAACTGCCCGACCTTTGTACATCTTCGGTACGTCCAGATCGAATCCAATATTCAATACTGTATCTGGTGGGCTGCCGGGTCTAAAGCAATAGTATAAAGCAAGCGAGTGAGATAAGTTCTGATGTACTGTTCGTTCAGCAAGAAACCAACACTCCATTTTGATATATAATGTACAAAACCCGGTCCGATACCGAGATTACCAAATTCTAAAACCATACCGAATCAACAAGCTTATCATTCCGGGACGGGACTTACAGATTTGATTCTTATTCTTCCGTAATCAGTGGAAGTCTTATTTCTCTAGCACGGAATGAGGTTAGCGGTGGTATACTTAAATGTACAAGCTCGTTGAACTTGCAAAATGGTGTGATGGTCTTCAAGGCTGCCCTAACCGATATCAACATCGGGGGTATAAATTCCTCTCATATCCAGAATTGAATTGAATAAGCCCTTACGAGTACGTTTTGTAGGCGAAGTACCTCATTAATATGACTTTAGAGATCTGAGCTATACTTAGAACATATCCAAATACTAGACAATAAGGAAGGAAGCTATTGTACAAATATCCGACAATAGCCATTGAAACCGCTAAACGCCTCAATTTGGATTCTTCCAAGCGTCTTCCAAGTCAAGAGCTGCGATTGCACCTCAATTCCCCCCCCCCCTCCTCTCAAATAATCACTGAAAATACTTTAAATCATGTAAGCTTTTCAATTAGGCAGTAGGCAGAACACTTGCAGACTGGGCTGACTCGACCATCGGGTTTTATCCATGCCCCGCTGGTAACATTCAAAGCAAATGGAAACTTTTGTCCCAAGGTCTGAATATAAGAGTTCTTTCTTGATAAGAATAACGTCTACAAGAATACAACCTTTGAGAGAGATAAGCATAGCTAATGTTGCCTATGTCGCATATAAATCTTTGATGAATATTTAAATCAGCTTTTACCAGGGCTAGTCTCGTCTCGTGTGCCGCTGCCGCGGGAAGACTTCGCCCTGATTGTCTCTCATGAAACATCCAAAGAGATTTAAAAATTGCGGCTGAATGTTTGGGATTTGAAAAAATGTCTCGGGCTGACCCCATCATCGAACCTAGAAACCAAAAAGTAAAGATCAAGATCTGAGTTTTTCCCTCAAACATTAGATCTTCAATATCGATTACCTCTCGGACTTTATTCCATGGAAGGGTAGTAATTCTTCAGTGTAAGAATAATTTCCTATTTGGGAGACTAATATCGTTTGCTCCATCTTGTGGTCCAGGTTTGCTTCCACGTGGGCGTGCTAGTGACATATAAATCCCAGATGAATGACTTCCAAAACTTTCTTATCATCTCGTGCATTAGCTCTGACGGCTCAATTACGATGGCTCGAAATATGGACAAAGAAATGACACTCTTAGTCTCAGGCCCCATTATCTCATCATCTGCCAAATTTTCATTGAACTGCTTACCTGAGAATCTACGGCCGTTTCTTGAAATAATACGTTTTGATAAAGTGAGTTTACTACTAGTAACCACAGTCCTGGCTTACGCATTTCTAGCCAACTGGGACCATGCTAATGTTTTGGCCTTTTGGTGCGCTCTTCAGTTCACCGAGTTTGATTGCTTGCTGACGTCTAACTTGCTTCCATATTTAGCTTGGGGATATACCATGGCTGCATACCGTGTCCATATCGGCATAGGAGCATATTTCTTTGGTTTGGCCAAATGTTTCCTATATGCCTTCATCGTGCGTAGCTCTGCATGTACTATCAATGACATCTTCGATCGTAACGTGGATGCCCGTGTTGGCGAGTAATCTCTATTGACTTATTTCGATCAATTATAATGATTAGAAACAGAGCGGACAAAGAGTAGACCATTAGCCAGTGGACGTATCTCAGTCCAAGCCGCTATCATATACCTGTTTTTTCAGTACTTCATTGGAGTTTTAATTTTTTGGTATACTATGAAGGATCTCACGTGAGTTATTTTAGCCTCTCAATTGGCTTAGGTCGAGTTAATGATGTTCAATCAGCTTATGGGTTGCTCTCTTTCAATTATTTCCACTGTGAGTTCATATCGCATGTCGTCTAGTATAACTACCTCTCACGGACTATGTTCAGATTCGCCATATATCCATTTTTGAAGCGATACACACATTGGCCTCAAGCTTGGCTCGGATTTTCTATGAACTTCGGCTTTATCACCGCTTGGATTATGCTCACTGGCACTGCCGACGTTCATTTGTTAGCCCTTGCGATAGCCGGGTGTTGGTGGTGGGTGTGGACCTTCGCAAATCTATCGACTTCTCTGATTCATTCGCCGTTATTCAGCTGGACCATGCTTTATGGTACGTAGAATGATAGCATTCAATACCCTATATTTAATCAAATTTGACAGATACTATTTATGCCTGTCAAGATATGAAAGATGACGTCAAAATAGGTGTTAAATCTACTGCCATTCTCTTTGGCTCTTGGATAAAGCCATTGCTGGTCCTTTGTGCAGCCACTTTCGTTACAATACTTTTTTTTGTCGGAGCCTTGAATAATCATGGTCACGGATATTTTGCTGTGTCCGTGGGTGGAACAGCAGCACACCTCATTTGGCAGTTTATGACCCTGGACTTGGAAGAATCTAAGAGTTGTTGGAGTCAGTACGACCATTCGATTATGTGATACTGAACTAATTTTATCTGTCAGAGAACTTCAATCAGAACGGACATCTAGGTTGGATTGTATGGGGTGGAATATTCTTTGACTATCTTTCTTAACAACTGCAACATAGAACTACACTGATTTAACATCGTTTCATAGCTATTTGATTGAATCTAGGTGTTTTATGATTTAGTTTACCTTCATTCACGGTTTTATCTATAGACCTATGCGTAGTATCACTTATATTTAACGACACCCAGGACAGTACTCGGCAATAATTTGCATGCTTCCTCAAGTTGTCAGCGACAAAAATGTGGACACTGTGGGAATTGAACCCACGACCTCACGCATGCAACTAAGTGCGAAGCGTGCGCGCTACCCCTGTGCCAAGAGCCCGTTACTAAATCGCTCTTTATAATATAGCTATTTGGTGTAATAAGCACTCATCAGTTCAAACTAAAATAGATTTTGACTCTTCGCTCGTCACTATTAGCGAATTCATATATGTAGTCTTCGCTCATCCTATGTCAATGTAGTTCAGGCTTATTAATATAAAATATTACAACCAGTAAATATATACTCGAGTAGAAAGGAATTACTTACCTAAGGTCTCATCGTTTAGATCTTGAGCCTCTTGTCTTGGTATGTAAACCGACCCCCGTAAATGGAACTGAAATATATTGGAAGGGACTCACGTGGCTGGACTCTTGCGGTCATGCGCTACAGCTTCACGTCCAAATAGGGATGATCGGGTAGCTTGCGCATATACAGTTGGTACCCGCTATTTGCTAGTCTCTAATAATCTTTGTTTACTTTTGTAGTACAAAATGTCCTCCAGGCGGAACAGAAAATCTCAATCATTTCCTTACCGACTGAGATCTTACTTGTGTCTAATAGGTAATTTGATATCCAGTCGTTTCCTTATCGACTGTGGTCTTACTTGTGTCTAATAAAAGATGTTACATATGAATTTAAGCACATATTAAAACACAAATGACGCTATCTTTACGTACTAGTCTGAGCTTTTTCTGTTTGGGGTCCAAGGATACAGCATCCATTTCTGAGATGGACCAGTCCAATCTCGTGATAAGAATTTCAGAATATCTGACACGTACAATCGCCTACTTCTCAAGTCCAGCAACATCATGCTGAAGATTAGTTGCAGCGTTACCAAAGTTTAAAGATGCAGATGCTATGCCTTAATTCCATTACCTCTTGCTAGCTCCCGTGCAAATATAGTAGATCTCTGTTGTTAAATAAGTAAACAACTAGTGTTCTCATGGAAACCGCAGTCAACGAATGAGTTCGTTTTGGAAATACAGAGGTTTTTGTTACAGTTTTTGATATATATACCCATCTTTCAGCAGATTAATATCGATATTATAAAGTCGATGTGCACCTGAAACGGTATTTTCTTCTGAATTGACCTTCGTAATATCAAGTAGTACAGTTAGTACTGGGAGCAAGTGTTTTGTCATAGAAGCATATCTGGGGAGAGCTTTAGATATAACATACGTCCAGACTGGCATACCAGAGCAGAATTAAAATTACCAAGCCCATTAACTCCAAACTGAAGGTCATACCCTTGAACGATAGCACTCTCCATTGGAGGAGTCTTTATGCCAGTGAAATTTGAATGGCGTAAGACAAGATTTAGTGAGTTTATGAAATATGCCCTGCCTAGAATTATAAAGGACATTGAGGCTTTGCTCTTTTCCTAAGGACTAACTTGCTTAGTATATGCTCAGTAGCATGATATTACGCTTTCTGTGTGAATTCTTCACTTCGTCAATTCTCATACGTTGGAGCATAGTAATTCTTTTTGCGCCAATATCTAAATATTGACTATGAGCATTACATATGGATATCCGAGAGGGAGTATATCCACTTTAATAGTCTCGAATCTAAGTCCAGAATTCCCTCCTGTTATGTCAATGCGTATAAGTCTCTCGGTCTGGGTGATGGGAAAAGGACATACCGGTTACAATAAAGACGCTATCAACTAGAGATCATATGTCATTTGTAGACCACCTAGAGGTGGGCATAATGTTTCTGTGAGCATCATCTTAATGAAACCCCAGGTATAGATATAATGCACAGACGGACAGGAAGAGTGGTGTGGATGGTGAAGTAGGGAAGGGAAGTCGCATATTGGAACTTAAAGCTTGTCTGTGTTCGCTATTTGGACAAAGAGGGGCTCCTAGTCGTCTAAAATATCAGTAGTACCGCGTGTCCATCACATTCACTAAATTGAAATCGTTATCGCAAACTGGACATATACACCCTGGCGGCCGCTCACATAAAGGTGATACTACAGTCATAGAGATCATTGGCCCGACATCTAATTTTCACCTCTGATTGATTTCGTATAAGCGCAAAAAGCGAGGGTTCAGGACGGGAAGAAACAAACTGAACAAACGGCGCCATCGCACTTAATATTTCCGTAATACTAATAGTATGAGTGTACCCTGTTGCAGTTCTGGAGAACCGTGATCACTTCATGTCAAGTCGGCTGCGCGTTAATGTTTCATGTTCAAATCATCGCCCATGTTAGAATTTCGGAGAGGTTTCATTAAAACTTCAGTCCACTGAGCTTTTGCGTTATCGTTCAATGTTGTTTGCCATAGCATCGAAGGTAAATAAATACAGGTTAGTGTCTCAATTGGATAGTGTGAAATGATATTGTTCATGTCGTTTTTGTTCTAGCCCTTCCCCGCATTACACGTCCTCGTGTGGGCTCTTCTTCAACTTCTTGTTTCATCTTTGCAACAGGCTTCCTGGTGGCAGCGGGTATCTTCATAGTAGGTGTGGCCTTGGTAGTGGTTGTCGCTCGAGGTACTTTCGAACGAGATACACGGACCTTGACAGCCACCGCTTCCTCAGGCGTAGCTAGAGAGCTTTTACCCGAATCAGAACGCGAAGATCTAGGCGTATTCTCCTTGTCAACTTCGTCACCCCCGACTATTGCTGGAGCTGAAGTAGGTGTCTTTCTCGTGGCTCGTGGTTTTACTGCAGGAGTTTTAGAAGTCGTCGCAACTGCTATGGGTTTGGCTGCGTTCTTGCTCCGAGCAGCACGAGTTGCAACGGGAGCAGGCGTTTCTTCGGTGGCGGGTACATCATCTTGCACTTCTGCTTTGACAACAGCCTTTCTCTTTCCCTTGGCTTTGGTTGTCGGTTCAGGTAGAGAGACCTCTTCTTCGCTGATCATATCAAGGGGATCATCCCCATCGTTCTCAGCTTCCACTTCAACAGCTTTCGCTTTCGTAGCGCGAGGTTTCCGCGCGGGAACAACCTTTGGAGTGCGACCTTTGCGGACGGGCTCTGCGGCGGCAGGTGGTGGCTCTGAGGCAGGATCTTTAGTAGCCTTGCGGCCGCGTTTTGTATGAAGCGCAGCAGCGAGTTCAGCGTCTTCACTTTCGGTCTCGCTTCCTTTCATGGTCGTCTTCCTACCTCGTCGCATAGACGCCTTCTCCACCTCAGGTTCTGCTTCCTCCTTAGGCACAACCGTAGCCTTTTGTCCTCGTCTCACAGGAGCGGGCAAAGGTATTTCTCCTGATTCAGCTGATTCAACAGTCACCTTTCGGGTGCTGCGCTTTGCGACAGCTGGGAGTTCCTCAGGCTCGACAATCGCCTTTCGAGTGCGACGCGTGGTCGGCTTTTGTTCAGGGACGACGTCCGAGACATTGTCATCCTCAGTGGGATCGGGTTGTGGAGTGCGAGAACGTGCGTTTCGTCGCGCGTTTGCTTGAAGCTGTTTAGTATCCTAGATGTGTTTCGTGGTTAATACACGGTTCAAAAACGATGAGAAGTACCTACGTCGCCTTTCTCTTCTGCAATTTCCTCTGTTGATCTCTTTTCGGGAATGCGGGAACGAGTTCCCTTACTCGTCGCCTTCAATAGTTGGGAATCCTGTCGTGTAATGATTAATATAAACTCAGAACCAACAATTAACCAACCTACAGCGTGTTCGTCCTTGGCCATCTTAACCTCTTCTGGTGCAGGTGTGGGTGTCTTCTTCGGCCTCGACAATCTCGCTAGTCCATTGATCTTGGAAGGCTTCTCGACAGGTGGAATATCCTCTTCAGACGCTTTGTCCACGAGAATCTGAGGTGTCTCCTCAACAGGGACCAGTGACTCCTCATCAATATCCATCGCATCATCCCCCTCGTCAATCCGCTCTTCGCGGCGCGGATCTTCATCCCGTAAAGGCACCTCAAGAACGACGACACTCTGTCGCCTGACAAATACCTCTTCCCTGGCGCCAGACCTGAGCAAAGAGAAGGATTCACTTTGGACCTCCGGCTGATTTTCGTCATTCTCATTATTTTCGTCCTCTTCATTGATCGACTGGGCAGCAGAGGCAGCGAGGGCTGATCCTGGGGTAGCTCGTACGCCAGTTCGAGGAGTAGAAGGAATGCCAATCCTAGGCGTAGCAAGCATAGTTATCCTGGGAGTGGATGGTACACTTGTACGTGGTGTAGGAGTGGCGGGCACGCCGAAGCCTGAGGTGGAGGGTCCTCCTATTCTTGGAGCGCCATGAACACTGGCTTGCGGCGTCGCTTCCATATCTGCTGGCAACATGCTTCTGCGACGCTTCATCCCTTCTACAGTCTCTTTCATACGATCTAGTAGGCTTCGTGTGTCTTCTTCGTTGTCTGCACTATCTGAACGACGATGCTCGTCGCCCTTCATGGGAGAGCCGCCAAAGTTAGGTTTGCTTGGGGACATGGATGGCCTGCTGAATACGGACGTTGGCTTGGAAGGCGTCATACCAGGTACCCCGCCAACAAAGAAGTTATCAACTTCTCGCACGGCACTACGACGTCGTTCTTGAATGGCCTAGATATAACCTGTTAGTATGCAGTATTCGATAGAGTTGAATTGAATTCGCACCTTACGCTCATCCTCGCTAAGTGTACGCCTAGTACCCGCAACTGGGCGTATGGGCGAGCTCTGTGGTGCAACTGCCAGGGTTCTCCTCGAAGGACTCTCCTGCCTTTCTCGGTCTATGATTGAGCTCATACTCACTGGAGTACCATGCACATCACCATCGCCACCCTTCAACGGCACCACGATGTCCTTGACTTTCCAAGTCGGCTGGTTGACCACCACACGACGCGCCTCGCCACCGCCAAGTGAGAATCGGCTTGCCTGCTGGGATGTTTGCGGCACAGCATGCGGGAATAACGTGGTACGCTGCTGTGCTACCTGTGGGGTCATGAATGAGCCAAGCGGACGGCGGATAGGGGTCTGTACGGAGCGTGCAGGAAGAGGTGTAGGTTCTTCATCTTCATCTTCTTCAGATTGTGCAGAGGCAGAGCTTTCTTGTTCGTCCTCGGACTCGTTTTCTGAGTCAGTCTGTGCCTGCGGCTGATGGTGAGTACTTAGACTGGACAATTAGGAAGTAACTTACCTCCTCTTCTTCCTTCGTGGGACTCGAGCTCCGGAAAGGCCAGATGCGCTCCAAACTCTTCCTCCACATAGACTTCTGCTGTTGAGTTGGCTCTTCTTTTTCTTCTTCATTTTCATCCTCATCCTCATCGTATTCCTCTTCTTCAGTCTGTTGCTCCTCTTCAGAAGCAGATGCACCGTCCTTCTGTGCCTCTTCATCACTCTCCCCCGCATCTTCCACCGCCTGCGCGAGCACCTCCATCTCCTCCTCCTCCTCCTCGCGCTCCCTCTCCGCTTTAATTACGGCCCTCTGCGCGCTCCGAATAAGCACCGCACGATGCAAGGTGTTCCGCGAGAGTGAGCGTTTCCTCTGCGGTGTCTGAGGTGGTTGATACTGGGGCTGTGGCTGGTGCACATGCGCAGCCGGAGCTTCCACCTCGACATCTTCCAGAATGACCAGGTCTTTCTCCTCCTCGACGACTCGAGGGTGATTCCCGTCCACAAGGACGATCTCTTCTTCTTCACTCTCATCATCGGAATCATCTCGGGTTGGCGTCGGTGTACGAGAGAGCTTGGATGGGCTCCTAAATGCATTCTTCAAAGGGCTTTGGAGGATACGCAGATTCTCGCGTGGATCTTTTGATGGGCGTGGCGAGAAGACGAGCGCAGAGTGGATCATCGAGAGGCGCAAAGTGCGATTTTGCGGACCTGAAAATCATTTGTTCGTTATCAATGTTCATTTTACACGTCGCTGTTGTACTCACGTCCTGGAGTGGCCAACAATGCTGCACGCAGCTCCTTCGGTGGGTATGAAAACCTAAACAGCTTCTTGTGGATTTCTATTTCAGAGTTGTTGCTAAGTGGTATAGTCATCGGCGATCCGCTCGCCGATTGACTTGGAAAGACCTGGCAGCCGTCTACAAGCAACCCAGTGTCCCCGAGCACAGCTAGGAACGCCTGTTCTGTAAAGTTAGCAAACTTATCCTAATGCATAAGTGAAGCTCGTACCTTTCTTTGTTCAAATATAATCTTACAATGGACTAAACTGACGTCCGAGTAATAGAGTCTGACACTGCAAGTTGGATCCCGTCCGAAAGTGAGTTCTTCGCTGTCGATGCCGAACGACGTGACGACAGAGTCTGGTTCTTGTTGCTTCATAAGACTGATAGTGCCATAGCGACCCACTTGGCTGAACCCATTGGTGTCCATATCGTGAGCGTGGTCTGTCACAGCGAAGGGGTGTTAATGGTCGTGGTTCAAGTTCAAGAATCAGCCAAGCATTAGCGCTTGAACGCGTTTGGTTGGCCTTTCACGTGACCGACGCGTCGCGCAGCAATGGCTGTGACACGAGTGACAAATTGATTTTCTTCCTGTCACCATGTCTGAGGAGTCATTGCCATCCTCTAACATTCAAATAACCCAAATGTCTCAGTCACGACCAATAAAACGTCCAAGAACAAAAGATGAACCGGAGGAACTGCAGTTATCACCTCCTACTCATCATTCTCCGGAAGTCTGGTTTGAGGATGGGAATGTCATTATTCAAGCGGCCACGACAATCTTCAGAATTCATGGCGGATCATTATCAATCTATTCACCTATTTTCAAGGAAAAGCTTGAAGAGCTACGTGGGTCGGAAAACGTTGGTCATGTCGATGGGTGTCCGGTACTTTACTTGGACGACCGTGCTGAGGACCTAGTACATTTACTAAAGGCTTTATCAGATCGACGGTAGGCCAATTTATCGCCGTCAGGTCACAAACAACTAAAATGCATTTAATTTCAGATATTATCGAGAATCTGAACCACAGAATATTCAGACAATCTCCTCCATACTCCGTCTTGCTATAAAGTACGATATCGAGTACCTCAAGGCCGATGCTATGGCCCGATTAACCCACGAGTTTCCATCAATGCTGGCCGACGTTCTGACCGGAGAGTTTGGAAAATGCATCCCCAGGACGCCAGGTCTTGCTTTTGATACTATAAAACTAGCAAGAGAAACTAATCTCCTTATTGTCCTTCCTTATGCATTCCATGAATGTGGTCGCATATCTCGTTCCGAAATCATATCGGGATGTCGATGAGACGATGGAACACTGACAGTTCTCTCGCCTCAAGATCAAGTTCTGTGCTTGTCAGGACTCATTGGGTTTTCAACCGCATTTTCGGTGAACGCATTTGGTTGGCTGAGTGAGACTAAACACCCGTCAGTCTCCTGTTCCGACCCCAGAAATTGTAGGAATGGCAGGCTTTTGGTTGCAACAAAAATAGCTAACACTGAACCTGGCCCGATATCGTTCACTTTCGCAGTCTGGAGGAACTATGTTAAACCACCTAAAATGTTCTGCGCGGGATGTTTTGCAGTTGCGACCGAGGTACACAACTCGGGACAGAAGCATGTTTGGGATCTACTTCCTTCATTCTATGGGTTACCGGACTGGCAAACTCTGAACGTTAATACATAGACTATGATGTACACCGCATCTTCGATATATTTCCACTAACAGTTCCTTCGCTGTCTAGTTATTTTAATACGAAGTTATTCATGCTTGTCACCATAAAATTGGGTGGATTACAGGCTCCTAAAACCAGCCTCTCGTATCGCTCGAAGGGCTCTTCATCCTACTTAAGAGTCCTTCGAGCGATACGAGAGACTGGTTTTAGGAGCCTGGGTGGATTATTGTGAATTAATGCTACATAGGACTTTCGGAATGTGACAGCTGTGCAGTCACGAAATAGATTCCTGTTTTAACTTTTGGCTACCCAATCAAGAAGCAAGATTCAAATGCCATACTATTCGGTGCCCTCGGCGTCTTTATGCCCCTGTAAACACATTCAAGGCGGCCCTGCTTGTTCGCCTACATAAGTTAATGGTTCATCGAGCACGGGCCTAGCAACTGCTCCCTCTCTTGACTACACCGCTCTGCTGCATATTAACTCGAAGCTTATAATCCTACATCTCCATCTTCACCCAAATATTGCCGTCAATGTCGTTGGGAATAGAGATTGTGAATACAGAGGTCTACAAATCCGTTCACATTCGAAATGCATCCTGCTGTGCGCCTCTTTGTATCTAAGTACGAGCTTCCGATTTTATCGCTAACGGGATTTAGTGGCTGCTCTTATCGTTCTTCTTTACGAGTACAGCATAACGTTCGCTCAAGAATATCAATTTGTTTGGAAGTACGTTGCCTTACTACTTTCCGTGGGATATTTCTGATCCTTTTCCAGATCACGTCGAACAAAGGTGAAATGGATTTATCTATTTTCTCAGTATTTTGCTCTAAGCGCACAAATGTAAGCTTCGTTTTCCACTTTGTAACTGCTTTCATTTCGGTTAATCTCCATCCTTCTGAAACAGAGCAAATATTATCCTGTTGGCACTTCATTTATCCAAAATACCTGTGCGACGTGAACTGTGCAGACCTTGGTTCTTGTTTCTCATTATTAGTGCTTGCATGTTGCTCGCAGCCCTAGAAATCGTGTTAATGTTTCGTGGTATGAACTATTTTAATTTTTATTGTAATATACGCCAAGTCTTATCACTCCTGTTAACCGCAGTATGCGCTCTTTATAGGCGGTCTTCACGAGTAAAAATATTCTTTATTGTGATATTTATTATCAACCAAGTGATTGTAGCGGATTATGTTCGACGGGAAAGCAGCTTACCTTTGGGTGACACTTGTGAAATCACAGAACTGCCCTATGAGGTGATATACCCTGCGTACGTGACACTTTTATTTGTCAAGTTTGCCTTTTAATAACCCTTTTCATAGAGTCACAGTTATGTTGACCCAGTCTATTATTTGGATCATGACAGTAACAAGAAGGAATATTGCATATGGGAGAGCACCTATTGTAGGTCTCATGATTCGTGATGGTGCATGGATCTTTGTCCTCCTGTGTGGTGAGTGAATGGCACACCACCTTGGATAAATTGAAACTATTTAACTCTGTGATTTGAACTTAGCTATGTACAGCATAAATATACCATACGCGCTAACTAAAAAGGCTTCAACATCACACATCACTCGTGTGTATGTTCAAATTCTCTTCTCTGAGCTTTCGACCTAACTTATAATATGATATTATTTAGGTGGCCAATGACATTATTTTCTGTCGGGGTATGTTATTTGATTCATAATTATTCTATACCATTATTAATGTTCTTCATATCGCTACTAGGCATGCCGAATTATTCTAAATATGCAATCCTTGAGGTATACCGGAGACAAATCCGAATTAAACTCAGGCAGTATGAGCACGGGCGTAGAAGTTGACTTCACACAGTGCATTGACATATCGCTACAATCTGTGGCTCTTTCTCAAAGACATGTAGGCCGTAATTTAGATCTCCTGTGATGGTAGACTTCTCTCACATCATGATTCATGATGTTCACAAGGATTTTTTTTCTTCTTTTGGGGTTGGGACGGAATTATGAGATACTATAGGTATAAAGAGAGTGTCATGAACTGTTTATTTTGATTATTCTTTTCTTTTTCTTTTCTAATTACTGGAATAGTTTCTATAATTTTGACAACAAAGACAAACAAGACAG
>ML213685.1:0-16087 GCA_004379715.1 Crucibulum laeve
GGACTCGATTCATGTGGATGAAACTACTCCTATGTTGAATAAATACTTAGATTGTCTTAAAAAATGAGAAAATGCGAGTCAAATCAAATAAAATAAACTCTCCAGTGATCAAGTCCGTTGTTCCGAACTCAAATAGCATTTTCGAATCACTCTTAAAGCTTCTTGATGCGTCCCGAATCTTCCCCAACGATCCCTGGTCGAAAATAGAGATACTGAAGTCGATTTAGCGGCGGCAGGACCGAGTTTCCGAGTACAGAGCCGTGCGAGGCTCGTCACTAAGCTGAGGAGAATGAACGGGGCGAGAAAGAGGCAGATGCACGCGCACTGACGTGGAAACGTTAGTACGACATGTGACGATAAGTGCCACGCACCATGAAAAATGCATCTCCTCGCCGCTTACGCAGGGGAGTCTGCGCGGATCCGCTCAGCGTTCGTCGGACTGGTGCATGCAGGTAGGGGTGTTGCTGCACGGCGTCTGCTGGAGGGTCGAGGCCAAGGGTATGTAACGAGCTCGACGCGATGGTGTGGGGAGTAACGGAGGCGCCTGTAACGGCAGCGGAGAGGGCAATGTGCGGGGTTGTGGGTGCGGTTTGCTCCTGGGGCACTCTGTTGCTGGTGCTGTGGATGGGGAAAGTCAGTGAGCTTGAATATGAGCCGACAAGGTGCGTAGCTACGCACTTGGGGCCTATTCCCCCTTCTCTGGTTCTCCCAGCCCATTCCCAAGCACTGTACTACCATCTTGTCGCTTTCTGTGACGCCAGCCATCTTCGTGCGTCGTTGTCCCTGTTGTCGCTGCAGTCGTAGTCGTTGTCATTGTCGTCGCTGTCGTTGACGTGTTTGTCTTCATCAGCTGCAGCGATGATGGTGGTGCAAAAAGAAGATGGGGAGAGTTCAGAAATGCGAACGCGCGGCGGGTGAAGAGAGTGTTCGATGAACAAACAAACTGTCACGCGCACATCACGCGATGAGTCGCGTGACTAGTCAAAACACAAATCGCCCACCAGTAGGCTTTGTGCTATGGTGCCGATCACTTAGCCACCGCTACTTTTGTACAGCTTACATAAGCCGGCCAATTTGGCCAGGCGATTTTTTTTTTGGCTGGCAGCAGAGAGAACATTTGGCACCGTCAATTACACTAGAATGCTGTAAGAAATTAGTGAAAACTAGCTATGTAGAATTGGTTGTCTGTACTGTAGGCAAATAATCAAAGTTCTTGAACTCAAGGAATGCCCTGTCGTTCAAAATAGTATACTAAATTTCTCCAATCCGCTGCTTGGGCTCGTACAAGACGTCGCCATGACACAGAAGAATCACAGGCCCTAACCATTCACGTCAACCCCATCATTCTCGACTATGAGTCTGAGCCTAACATTGATGAGGAGACAGAGGTTTGCACCTGGAAAGGTGGTGTCAATATAATCTTCCGATAATCTCTCGCTTATATTGGACCCTTAATTTCCTTTTTTGGAAGGGCAGCCAAATCCGGCCAACCTCGAATTTAATAACTCCGTTAGTTTTTATTTTTTTTTGCAAAATCCTCTAACAAATCTTCTCGCCTCATCAAAATAATGTGTTTTGTAAGAGGGTTAAGGTTTTGGACCAGTTTTTACTAAGTTATTTCTCCTGTACAAAAGTAGCGGTGGCTAAGTGATCGACACCATAGTACTGTTCAATTACGACCGACTCTTCAGTCACGCGTCACAAAGCTCTGCAAAGAGAAGAGATATACCTATTGTCACGCATCACATTGAATTTTGAAGAAGGTGATAAAATTTTCAAAATTTTCTTAAAATGGAAATATATTTAAGTAGCTTGCCAAGGAGGATGTGTCACGATGAGATGAGGTCATGAAGAGTGAAGTTGTGAAGAGATTTTGCGGTTTGTCACAGGATTTTTGGCATCATGAAGAGATGATCAGCCATAGGTTTTGCGTCACGCGTCACAACGGCCGATGAGTTGGTCGTAATTGGACAGTATAAGTAGAGTAGATATGTCATAAAAAGTTTTTTTATGGGCTTATATGCTGAATAACTGGCATAAATACTCATATAATGATATTAAAATTCAATTATATACATACATGGTCAATAACTGCTAGTAGTAATACCTATAGCAATAACCGTCCGGGTAAAGCATAACTGTTATAGCTGGACATTTATGCGGCTGTATTTTTTTGTGATGCTAGTCTGCAAGGTATGACAAAATGGATAGGGTGCTGCCTGTCCACCAGTTATATTGAGTTTTCTGAACTCATCAATTCCCTCGCTAACATCACATTTAAATTAGCTCATATTCCATACAACATACTCTACTTGAAGCACCTCACTGCTATTCATATCCGCAACCAGACACACAGCGTGGATTTGAAAATTGTGGCCATTTCCTGCAGGGTGCTATTGATACTCAAGCCATTGGAACACTTACATGTGCACTCATATTAGACTACAGCTGTCTTGAAATTAAGGCCGATTGACCTTTTAATCACCCAGGCATGCATAAATCTGACTTTGATGATGACCACCAGCCTCACTCAGCCTGGAGCCAACAAAAAACAAAAGAGTCATTGTCGTACCACTACTCCCCCTTCTATGCCAAAAATTTCTAATGTTGTCACCTCTGGTTTGAATAAAATGGAAAATTCAGCCAATAACGATGTGATTGACTTTTTTTAGGAGTAGATATTCTGCTGTAACGCCTAGGGGGCTTTTGTAGCAGATGTGACACTGGGTTGATGCAATCTCTTTTGTGTAAGCCTAGTGTACGCCGATTCAGGGCTGTAAATAAACAAACTCTTTATTAAATACTAATTACTCTGTTGTTTACTAGTCGTTAGCAAAACGACTTGAAAATCAAGGATCCGGACGTCAATGTTCTTGTTCGCTGTAACTTATGGCCTAGCGTACAATCTAGCTCAACATTCACCCCCTGAAAACCAAGGCATCTGCCATCGTGGCGTAACGGTAGCGCATTGCTTTCCTATTCAGCTAGGCAGGGGTTGTGGGTTCGATCCCCATCGACGGTTTTTATTATTACTTTTCTCCCAGCTTCCTACCGCGTTTATACACCAAGAGGAGGAACCAATTTCGGCACAAACGGTAACGTGAAGCGACGAAAGACTTTGACACTCAAATATGCATGAATTCATTAACATATAATAGTCTCTGATAGTATTCTCAGCTCTTATTTGAAGTGAAAAAGCTTTGTTGAACGTAGGAAGATGCAGCTCTAGTGATGAATTTGAAAATGAGCCATTTGAGACATTGGGCTAGAAAACACGCGTGATACCGTAGCCAAATATGTACAACCGAGTCTTCTCATGATCACTGCCGTTGATTTCGATTTCGCTCTTCTTGCTGCACTCCCTCCACCGTGGTCACCGCAGTCCGCCTCGCTCGCTCGTTATTGATTTTAAACTCGCACCTTTCATGCTCGAACACGAATGAGGACGAACCAGAAGCCTTCAAGTTCGAAAAGAACGCTTAATTGAAGAGGTTACATCTTGCTAGCAATGACGAAGGGGCGCTGGGGATTCACGTAAATTGTCAGGTCTGTCGGCCCGTTATGTCATATTTTGCAACTGATGATTAATGGTCGTCTTTGTTTAGAATACTGGGCCGCTCCCCCGAGCCACCGAGGTCGGCATTAACGATCTCGGTCCCACAGACACACTGGATTTTTGGGAATGGTCGACTGTGGATCAGGAGTCTTCGGGGGTCGATTCTGCTACAGCTTTCAATCTTCCTGCATATGGCTCTTGACCCCTTCCGCAACCAAATACGTGTCTCATATACCCATCTCTTGTCCTTGTGTTTACATGCTTGATATAAAAGATTCAAACAGAATATCCCTGCTAGCACCTAAATGTCTGCGACGTTGGGTTGAGGGAGTGGGTATGGATACTGGTGAGCGTTGGATACTACGCAACGTGCAATTTTTGTCAGTTCTGGTGTTCCTTCTGTCTGCTCGTCTGGGATATTTAGGACCAATGCTGTTAGAGCTCGCCTGATTGATGGAGAGCCTGTTTAACGTAAGGTGGATTTGCTGAGAGCGTCTGTGTGCTTTTTTACCACCCATCGCCAGAGGTAGCGTCTCTCTGCTGCAATTACTCGTACTCTATATCTCTAATACCAGCGATAGAAAATATGCAATTATGCTCTCTGGCGGCACCGAAATCTGGAAAGCCATGTGATGTTCCCTAGTTGGACTTCGTTATATAATATTCGAGTACATTCGCGATCACTCGAACTCATCTTGACATTAATCGTTCTTCACCTTTAAACTCTGCTATTCACTAAAGATCTCAATAGAAAAATACATCATAGTGGCATCTAAGGCCGTAGAGACCCTTACCGAAGTAACATTGCAGTTCGGTAGCTATGCTATAAATTCAACGTCCTCGCACAAGTCAGCCTCTCTACCTTTAATTATCCGTATACTATTCAATTTACAACAGGAAACGACGTGGTGGGATAGTATCTTGCGCCATGAACGGAGTTTTTTATGTCACTCATGAGCTCTTGAGAACTTCGTAATACTATACTAAATCTAAGTATGCTTTATTGTTGTACAATAAGCCAAGACGGGTGTGTAAGAAAAGAGGTAATTTCCAACAGCAATTCAAATACATTAGCTAAACCACTCGTTCACCTTCATGCAGGTAGTGTCATCCAGACCACTGCCGGGATTTTTATTGCAAGATGAAGCATTCGTAGGGAATTTTACCGCGTGATACTGTATAATGCTACCAGAATGCATCTAGCCCGATCCTAATGGATACTCACTAAGAAATCGGTACTTAAGTCAATGGTGCATTGGATCACGTCGAGGATATCCGAGGAGAAAGAATGGAAGTCAGGAGAAACAGTGAGTCGAATCTTTCTCCATTTGTATATATTTCCAATAGCCACCATTAAATATTTGCTTGCTTGGTCTAGGGAGCTTTTGGTTTCCTAGCGGAGATCCCTTGCCTGGGACTCCACCGCGTGCCTTAGACACGAACGTATGTAATGGGGAGTTAGGAACAACACGAGCCACCAGCGCATCTTTGTGAGACGCTCCTTGGACGTCTCCATTGCTTAGGTTTCATCTAAAGATTAACAAAATTGAGGTCATAAAGAGGAGGAAGCGAGTATGGCTATCAAAGGGCTATTTAGAAGGGGAGCGTTTCGTCCTAATGCCACACACCTTACAGGAACAGCTATTAGTAAAGCAGCCGAAGAGAGAATGCCTAATACCGATGAGTGAAACGTGCAAAAAAAAACTCCTTCAAGTCCATGAGAACCTTCACACACGAATTTTGAGAAATAAAGGGCCCATCACATATAAAATCATTTGAATCTCGATATAAGTTAGCATGTATCATAATTAAAACAGTTTTAAGGCATTAAAAGGAGGTTGTGCGGCACAATCATGTTTACGGTTTCCTTTATTCAACACCAGACTTCCACCCCTTAAAGTGTAAACATATGAGCCTTCTCACAGAACTTCATCTTTGGAGTTTGGCATGCATCAAAGATGGTGTGACTATGATAGTTCCTTTATGCACGCTGATAATATCAACCTGTCCTAGAAATAGCTATTACTGATGTTGAGCAGGTATATAAGGCATGTTTTCTCTTCTTGGAATACCATCCCCCAGAACATCTGCGGCTTCATAACAAGTCTTCAATTTCCACAATATGATATTTAATACCAACACCGTCTGTACCATTCTCTCTTTTTTCCTGCAGTGGATCTGAATATCGTTTAAACCTTGAACCTTAGCTCTTGATATCAATTTTCCTTGCCCTCTCGATGGCGTGCGCTGAAGGAGCAGGAGTTCGCTTCACCTGTTTCGGATCTGGAACGGTGGGCACCGAATGCGCACCGTTTGTGAACGACTTTTGTAATAGCTTGATAACGAACGTGAGGCATTCAAATCCACTGTATATCCAATACAGTTAAAATCTGTCTTTGAATATAGATCGCATTTCGAAACAACCAAGAAAGATGCTACAACACGCCAGACATCAAATGTTAATGCTAGTACTTATTTTCAAATTTTCAGTCATTTACGATTGGGTTACAGGTGACTTTGCTGCTTTCTACGAATTTCCAAACGTGGCCGGAAACCCACCCGCCGCAGCACCAAGCATAGCTAACTGTTTAAATACACTCGATAATGCAACAGCAATCTGCGGTGGGGTAAATTTTACTCAACTTCTTGTGATACTTGATTCAAGAAAACGCTAAAATTTGTCTGTTACAGCTTGGTGGCTTTGGCAATGTTGGTGGTGGTGGATTTACCTTCACTCTTGACCCGAACCAGGGACAATGCGGACAGATTGAGGCATGTGGTAGCTGAACGTGGAATTTTAGAGAGAGATTTGGGTAATAATAACAGAGTGTGGAAATAAGTGAGGGAAGAAATAATAATAAAAAGTGAGAAAACTTGATATGTTGACAAGGCTGAATGTAAATCTTGAAACCATCGTCCAAAGAATGCTCTTATTTGATTAAATTACCAATATATACCAGATGGTTTTTTAGTCGGAAACGGCTTAGAAAACCATGCTAAAGCTATATTGGCATACTTTGGGTGGACACCAAGACGTAATCCTGCCGTTCTGTGTTCAACACTGGTAAATATATGTATTTCGATTATTGATCATTAATACCTTACACCTCTCCTTTCATTATGACTTCTGGTATATGCTACTGGAAGTATGACCAGCTTTCCATCGGAAGTTGGTCTATATCTTTCATATGACTCATATACATTCATTATCTCTGGACATACTCTGTCAAGTAAAAATGATCCTGATATCACGCTTAAAATATTCATTTTCATCAGAATAGTCTCTTCATTAGACTCTTATATTGAAGGCGCTAGCCATCTATTCCAAATATAAAAGTAGTTATTCCACGGAGTCTATATGATACATGGTGATTAGTCCGCTGTATTCATCCTTTTTTAAAACCAATTAGATTGGTATCTACATTGGCATATCAATGCTATGGACAACGGTGACAGCGCATTTTCATACATCTCCTTGCCTCTGTAATTCATTTCTTAAGCTGAGAAACAAAGCATCTACCGTTGTGGCATAACAGTAGAACTTTTCTTCCCAGTCTGACTAGGTCATTTTGATCCCCATCGACGTTTTTTAAAATACTTTCTCCTGACCATCGCGTTTATATCCCAAGAGGAAGATCAATTCTGTTCAAAATGCTGTAAAGTGGGGAAGAAAAAGACTTTGACACGCAAGTACATATTTATTCACTACCAGGAAAAAATCTGGAGTAATTTTTTACATCTTTATTTGACGTACACCTTTTGTTCAACGTTCACAGATGCGCCTGTAGCAAAGAATTTGAAAGTGGGTCATTTGAGCCAGAACGGCGTGAGAAAATCCACTAGGAAGCCGTGGCCAAATATTTACAATCAAGGCTTGGTGAACCAGGCGTTTCCATGTTGTTACTGATGAACTTCTTCGAGTCGTAGAACTTTCTGCACCATGGATTCTGCCTTGCTTTTCCGCCCGTTGTCGCCGGATTTTTTACTCGCAAAATTGAAAATTTGACACTCGAACACGAACTAGGAACTTTCAAGTTCAAGAACGATGCCGGAGGTTTGCGTGATTTGTCTAGTGTGAGCCCGTTGTATAGCATCGTGTGGTGGATAATTAAAAGTCAGTTTCGCACAGGACATTCAGCCGCTCCTTCGAGATCGGCACTGGGGATCCTTGGTCCCACAGTCATGGTGGATCTGTGAATCGAAAGTCTTTAGGACTCATTCTTCCATGGCTTTCAATCTTCCTGGATATGGCTGTCGCGTCCGCAACGATAAATTTGTATATGACAGAATCCACTATATATCACTCGCATTTTTCATGTTTACCTGTCTTTTTTCAACGCCAAATCACCATCCGCATGTCAGTGTATGTTTCCCGCTCGAATACGTCTTGCGCTCTCATCCTTCGAGTTGCAGTGAGCATTGGTACCCCATAGCCAGATCTACGTTTCGTTTCGGGTTACACCTATTCGATCGCAGCCACTACCTCCTGAAATCTCCATACATCAACTGCCTAAGATATACGGCTTCTCCTAGGAGGAAGCTGAAGGTGGCCTTTTCTACCCGACAACATTTCATAGCGGCAGAAGTGCGCGTATGAATCATCTTTCGCGTTCCTAGCAGATCACACTCGTCCATCATCCGGCATCATCGCCTCGCTGTTATAGGGAGTAAGTTGTTGCACAAAAATTAGAGGTTCTATGTTGAAGTGACCTAACCAATCTCGAGAATCAGGAAACCGCGTTGTAACCGCGCAATATTTTACTCGTTTACTATGTGTTTGAATACATAATTCTGCGCTACATTAGCGTTATCAGCCACAGAACCCTACGGATTTTGCGTCCCGATGCGTCTTTTTTTCACAACTTCACGCCTATCACCATTTGTTTATTTCTTTCCAACAAAGAGAGATCTCCACGTCCATCGCCCTTCTTCCTTCCATTCGCTCTTCCTTCAAGCTCTATGCACGCTAAACTTGAAAACGATATCCATCGACTATCAATCACGTGATACTCATGCCAAATACCCGCCCGGTACGCATCTCGTCTACGCACCTCCTCTCCTTGTTTCTGCATACTCGATATAAAGGTGAAAGTAGTGAGTCCCCACTAGCACCTGCGTTTCCTCGACATTGGGATAAAGGAATGGGCCTGTGAACGCTGGTGAGCGTTGGACGCTGCTCAGCGTGCAATTTGAGTTGGTTCCGGTGTTCCCTCTCTCTGTTCATCTACGGTATTAGGTTCAAGGATTTTATACCTCACTTGATTTTTGGGGAATCTTTTTAGTTGAGCTTTGAATGAGCCGGAATCATCTTTGCGCGTTCGTGCTGTTCGCTCCGGGAGGTAAGCGCTTCTCTGGTGCAATTTCTTTTATATCACTAATACTTGCGATAGAAAGATGTAAAGTGACGAGCCCCACGGGGCTCTGTACACGAAAACTCACCTGTGGGAGCGTTATGCGATCAGCTAGGACGATTCGGAACGCATCAGGAAGCTTCAAAACGGTGCGGAACATTTATTTAAGCTCGGAACAACGGATTCAGTCGCGGGATGGACCATTCTTTTCGATTTGATTCGTATTTTTCATATTTATTCATCTAGACACTTATTTGGGATAGGATCCATGCGATCCAGCGATCAGCAGACACCTTCTGCATTCCTGATGAATTAGTAGTGTCCTCTAACCGAGTCTGATGTCGACATATGTTCAAATCTTCATTCTACTTCAAAATATTTACATTTTTTTTTTCTTTCGATTTTACTCCTTGGAACTATGGACTTTTCTATTTACTTAAAAACATAGGTTTTAGTTGCGTAGGGAAGTAGTTCAGAATCCCCTCTTCTCCTCTCCTCTGTACTCAGTCGTCCTCCAATATATTTCATCCAATTACTTTGAATTTTACGGAATAAATTCAAGTTTTTGGAAGCTCATCTCCTCGAAACCATCCTCTTCACAAAATCGCGTCGCTCTCGTCGACGACAACGCCAAATCTCTCCATTCCTTTTGTATGGTCTAGGGCTCCTTCCGGGCTTTCTACGCTACTTCGTTTCATAATTTTCCGTGCTCTCGTTGTCGAGCTATCTTAGTTGCGATCGAGCGACTATTTTAGCGTTGCTTCTAGCAGTTCTCTCATCGTCTATCGTCTCCGTAGTGCCCGTCGTGCACTCGTTGTCTCCTCCGTCCGTCTAGTCGTCACTCAGTCCTTCTGTCTTCGTCCTCCGACTCCCATCGCGCTATTTTTCATTCAATTCCCTCAGTACTTCGTCATTCTCTCTGTAGTTCCAACTCCAGTTTGTTAGGACCGACGTGAGGCCACCTCGCAAATTTTATTTCTTTTATTTTCTAGGTATACAGGTTTATTTGAGGTTTATTATATATATTCCTACGCTATAGCCGGTGCCTAGGACGACAACAGTTATGTTCTATAACAGCACAGAGATTTTTGAATGTGATGTTCCATAGTTTGAATTCGTTATATAATACTCAAATACATTCGAGAGAGGTTGAGACCATCTTGACAGTAAATCGTCCTTCACCTGCGAATTCTGGTCTCGAAAGAAAATGTACATCACAGCGGTATCCAAGCAAGCAGAGGTTCTGGGCGAGATAACACTGCAGTTTGGTAGTTGTGCTGTGCGTCGTTCATCACTCGACCTCTTCATATGGGTCAGTCTTCCTTCCTTTAATTCTCAGTATGTTGCTAAATTTTACCATAGGAAAGACACGTTGAGGTGGTACGTCGCGTCGGGAATGGATTTTTTGATGCAATTCACCAGCTCTTGAGAGATTCGTAATATCAAATCACATCGTATTGTTGTAAAATAAAGTCAAGACAGATACGTACAAAGCGAGGTAAGTTTCCAACAACAATTCAAAGACACTGGCTAAACCACTCGTTCGACTTCATACAGGTAGATCCCGAGACGCAGCATGTAGAGCCAGTCCAGCTGACCCCGCCACACTGGGCCCATTTGGGGTGGCAGTTGGCTGGAGGAAGGATAGTAGTGTTAGTGCTAATGGGGGTGGTGGTGGGGGTGGAGGATGTCGTAGGAGTGGTAGTGGTGGAGATGGAGGTGATCGTGTCACTTGGAGTGGGTGAGAGGGTGGTGTCACTCGGAATGGGAGTCGTGCTCGGGGTGGGGGATGGGATGGAGGTTGCAGTACCAGTGGGTAAATTTGACGCCCATGGATACGCTGTAGTGACTGCTGACCATGGGGAAAGGTTGTTATAGTCCCTGGAGATCGTTGTGTTGAAGAAGACCTTCTGTAGGAAGGGTAGGACGTTCGCGCTAAAGTCAACGACATCAATACTTTATCTATCTGCCCAAACCAGGATCCAAGAGAAATAAACACTCACTGTCCCGATGGATCACAGTGCCCCCCAGTCCTAATAGCCATCCCAATTCTCTCCTCCACACCCAACCACTTGTACAATACCCTTGCTGCGGGATACACCACCGTCGCTGTCCCCTTTGCATTCACATATGGATCGCTCTGCCCCTCATCAATCACCATATACCTCGGGGCAATCGCTGCCGCAATAAAGTGCGAATCATACGGCAATCTTTCACTATTATTCAGGAACCCGCTGAGCACGCTGGAGGTCCACCATGGTGCCCCTTGCTTGCTGTTCTCAAGATTCTCGCCCTGCCCAGAGAGCTGCCAGTATCGGTAAGGACCGAGACCTTGAATCCCGCTGGACATGGGTACGGTGATGAGGATGCGTGAGTCGAAGAGGCCGGCGGCGAGAGCAGCTTTGCCGAGGCGGGAACAGCCTATTGAAGCTGTGCGAGTGGGATCGATTTCGGGAACAAGGAGTTCAATGGCATCGAGTGTGCGGTGGACGCCCCACGCCCAGGCTGTTAGAGCGCCTGTGGAGTGGAGAAGATGATTAGAAAAAACGATTTATGTAGTGTGTGCATTACTTACCGATATCACGCCCATTGTAGATACTCCAGAACGCCCCCGTCTTCCCGGTGCCATCAGGAGCGACGTTAAGATAATCAATGGTTGCAACGGCAATTCCTGCATTGTTATATACCGAATTTGTAACGCCTCCAATAGCGAGCATAACCGGGACCTTTTTCGACGCGCTCGCTCCACTAGGAAGGGACAAGGTAGCAGTGAACTGACCCGTCTTACCTCCTGCAGTAATGCTGATGTTAAGGGTGTTTCCGTTTCGCGTAGCTTTGACGGTCTCCAGCGAGTGATCGGGGTAGAACCCATATTGGTATTCCTGGAGGAGACGTTTAATTTCAGGTTGGCGACATGTATACCATTCTGCGGGGGAGGAAATGCGGGTTTTCAGGGTGAAGTATTGAAATGGGTCTGGGAGCGTGGATTGCGAAGGGAGAGAGCTGGCTGAAGGGAGGGGACTGGGGAAGGGGGGGCAGGGGGATTGGGCGGCAGCGAGTTTGAAGGGTAGGACAGCTAGAAAGAGACTAAGAGACAGCAGCATTTTGACAATCAATATCTACAAAATTCAGTTTGTTCTGTGCATGAGCAGAGAAAGCAGTGGGCTCTGTGTACTACAAGTTATATAAAATGCTCAACTTGATAGAAATCTTCCATTTCTCCGGCTACCATTGAAACTGGGGTGTTTTCTAAATTCTCGGTGGCTTCGAAGGATTAAAGTTAGGTTAAAATAGGTAAAGTTATCGGAATAACCTGCTCCCAAGTCCAACCCAAGTCACAAGTTAACATCGGTCTCCGAACGTTAGACTTCTCGAAGCTGGATGGGGATCCCGACGTCGAAACATACATTCGACGTGAGCCACGTGGACATCCGGGCCGGCTATAGCGTTTGTGCCACTCTTTCACCCGCAGAAGTTCCTCCGTCTTGCCTTGAGTAGTGCCATTGATTCATTCGTCTCGCCCTATGTGCCGTACTGAATTCCTTTTAGCCTGTGCCTTTCTCATTTCCCGTATTTTCCCATCTCAAGCATTATGCATCATTATTGGACGCGTTGCATCGGAGATCAACGCCTCTACCCATCCCTTCATGCTTCACGTCGCATGAAAACTCGTACCACTCAAAATCTACGCAACTTGACTCGGCATTTCTATATTTAGTAAATAAAGATGGAACACATATTGACAGCAAGTGTGAGTTCCTGTTGATGGAAGAATTTAGTTGTATTTCTCCCGTGGAACTAGAAGGAAAGTGAAGTTGAGTCCAATGATTCAGACCTTCCGTCCAAGCATCATTTTCCTATTCCCGAATTATTACACCATATAATTAATGATCACTAGGTCATTTGATTATTTTTAAACTGCATCATACATTAGCCAAACTTCGAATTCTGCTGTTATCCGATGTTCTTGATTGTTCATACCGGCCCGTAGCCAGTCGCTCCTGGGACTGTCTACATCTGCTCCAGAAGCTTTCCGATATCGCCCGCGGTCTAGACGAACTCCTTCGAGACGACAAGCCCAACCTCTTCATCTCATCTTCAAGCTAGTCCTAACGGCGACTCTTGTGGAATAAACAGCTTGTTGTGAGATGGGTGTAAGATCTGGATACGTACATACCATTTACGATTCATGTAACAGTCGAAAATGAGTCATTCAATTTAATAAATTTTGATGGACGCAATATCAACATAAACTTTGACCTTGCTTGATAGCCGGATAAAGTTCTACTGCGCGACAAAGTTCTATTGCGCGACAAATTCGGAAGTTGAGTGTGTATGCAGTTGAATGAGGCGGGGTCCTCGAATCGCGTGCGAAAGCATTGATTGCGCATGTGCATCGGTAAATAAATATGTAGAATGACTACCAGCTTCAAAACTATTTACTACATGACCCGCATATATCCGCGAGCCTCATTTATTGGCATCGCTGGGTAGGTATATCAATTCACAATAGCTCGCAAAATAACCAATTTCGGTGAGGAATTTAGCGGTCAAATATTGTTTGAACGTATCTTAGAGAAGCATATCCAAAAATACCCTCTTACTCTAACAGGTAGAGCAGTGTATTTCAAATACTTCTACCCAAAATTTGTCATGAAATTGTTTACAATTCATACTTATTACTGGCCAGGCCGTGCCGAAGAAGGGCCCAAGCCGACGGATCAGGAGAGCCGAACGCGGCAGCACTAAGTTTTAAGGTTTGAGGTGCTCAAACCCGTCGCTTCGTTTGCAGGATCTTCAACTGACGAAAACAAGCAGGTATGTGAAGATATGCTTCTGTATTTACTAACTAATGTTGTGTGAGGTGATGCACCTTGCCCCAAACGAGCTGTATTTTTATAACATTCGCTGTAGGCTCGATTCCCGGATCAGGGGCTTTCGGGCTTGGTTACTTTCAGGGTTGTTGTTGTTTCGTAACCTCGTGTTAAAAGCCGGAAATATGAATCCCTGCACCATTCAGTCGCATGTGGTTTAAACTAAAGCGGCCCACAACAGCTTCGCCACGTCCCCATTCTCGCTCCTCGTTGTCGTTGTTGATGATCCCTGCGCAGCCTTATCTCCCGTGGAAGGGTAAGCGTTTCCAGTGGGCCTCGAGATGATTACTACAGGCGTTCTAATATATCACGTCCGTCATTTTCTCATTTTGTCAGTGTCCATCACTATCCTCCATGTGGTGGCAGCATCATCCTCTGTGCTAAGATTTGAGTACCGGCGTCGAACGCATCGATTGTGGTGGGATGATTACGCAGCAATACTCTCTGCAGTCATTGAGTGTTGTCCTATTGCCCTTATTTGGCTGCGGATCAGACGTTTTGGTACGTTCTGGTTACACTTTTACTTCTGAATATTATGCGAATGAATGCTGATAATTTAGACATTAGATGACTCGGAGCATTCGCGGCACTTGAAAATTGCATTCACTCATATGAGCTCGGCATCTTTCGGGTCAATCATTTGGTTCGTATACAATTTCCTTGTGGAGTTGTTACTAAGCAATTTGTTCACCCTTTAGGTGGTCACGAATCAGCCTTGCTCTTGCGCTTATTCGTATTACTCCAGTATGGTCAAAAGTTCGACCATGGATCATTGGGTTTACTTGTGGCTTCATCCTGAACTGGATTGCACTAGTACTCGGAATGGGGATAACGTGTGCTGTGAATACAGCCTGGCAGCACGTCAAGGCCGATATCTTAATATGTCGGCCATCTTACGGTGTAGTTCTTGGCAGCTTATCAAGTTGAAATTCCTTTTAATATTCTTCATACCTATTTGATATTTATTCTACTACAGCTAACCTGATTGGCGACATCTTACTTGCCGGATTCTCGCTGTACAGGTTATGGTATATCAAGCTTAGACCTGCGCAACGTCGTCTAGTGTTACTCGTGTTTTCCACGAGCGTCTTAACCTTAATCGCATCAGTGGGAGTAGGAATCATATCATATGGAAGAGTCGCTGAAGGTCCAGGTGCATTGCTTGTGTGGGTGATGGCGATAAACATCGAAGTGAGTAATACGATATGCGTTATTTGATCTCTTCCCTGAATTTACTACGGTTCTCAAGGAATCGATTTCGGTTATTGCGTGCAACCTCCCCGTGCTTGTTTCGTGGTGGTATCGTTTCTACTCTCGCAATGACGATGATGATTCCGGTGATCACATCACACCTCATTGGAGTCAGGTCGCTCTAAGTGAAGTACTGACGACAACATTCGTACTGGCGGATTTATCTGGTGGTCGTAGTCAAACATCCGAAAACGTTGTTCAAACGTCTGCATGTGAAGCATCTCCTCCCAGCCAGATCATAACATAATATGAAGAGAGCATCAATAGCAGGTGGGCGATCACGAGGGACGTCTCAAAAACCACCTCAAGGAAGGATATCGTATAATCACTGCGGGCAATTGCCCATACATTCGGTGAATATATTTGGAATATATATGGAATTAGATTTTAAATATATTCACGTTAAATTCTTCGAATGTATGCTGAATATATTTAAAATAAATTCATCAATATATTCATCATATATTTGATGGATATATTTTGATTTTATTCCCGATATATCCGTCGAATATATGGAGAATAGATTCAAAATATATTCGCCGAATGTTATGTCGAATATATTTTGAATGTGTGATTGCAGAGATGTTAAGTAGCTATAATTAGTTTGACAGCTGATTGGTTGGTACACGCGTCACATGAGCACTGTCTGCCCGCCGCCCGCCTTGCCAGTCTCTCCTCCCTCTTGCTCATCGTCTCCCACAATGAGCATGATGCCTATGTAAATAGATAATAAATTTTTAAAAGAGTAATTTTCTGCTATTTACACTAATTTAGAGAAAATGTTCACGCTCACCAGAAACCACATAGAGCACAAGCAGGGAAGGTGGGATGTTAGGCAGTGCTCAACAGCGGCAGGGACAATGGCAATGACAACGGTATATTTGGCACTGATGGGGATTGCTAGTGATGGGCAGCAACAGGGATGGCTGTGCCCAGGCAGCTAATCAAAAGTCTAACCACCAAGCTGAGATCTATTCACTCATTTTTTAACATTTTATTATCTATTTACATAAGCATTGTGCTCATTGTGGGAGACGATGAGCAGGAGGGAGGAG
>ML213685.1:16247-43707 GCA_004379715.1 Crucibulum laeve
AAAATATATCCATCGAATATATGATGAATATATTGATGAATTTATTTTAAATATATTCAGCATACATTCGAAGAATTTAACGTGAATATATTTAAAATCTAATTCCATATATATTCCAAATATATTCGCCGAATGTATGGGCAATTGCCCGCAGTGAATTTAAATCAGTGCACGAAACGTTAGTAATATGCTTGCCTTGGAACAACTCGATTAGTACTTGGAGGATCGATACTATTTTAACCTATTTAATATCTTTCTCGTGATAGCATGTGTTAAAGTAACGATGGATGAAGATTCTAGACAAGCCTCATTCTAGAGTATCATCTGCATTCACCATTCACCAGTGTGTGTGGATTCCGAATTAGCCTGCGATCGTATGTTTATCAGGATGACCAATCATGAAACAGCAGCGTCACCTCCTCACAGTGTTGAGAGAAGAATCAGCCTCTAAGACATATGATGTTTTGAGCATTCACATCAAAAAGCGCCTACATAACATAAATGCCTATTTCCCAATTCCAATGAGTTTCAGCCACTCCGAAACGTAAGTTGATTCAGGATAGACATTCTAGCGACTCGCTCTAACTTAGGGGTAGAGCGAAAAGGGAAAAAATCAGTGGAGGATAAGGTTAGAAGGGTTATGAGGTCCAGGAGTTGGGTGGGTGAGTAGGTGAATGGGGTGAAGGACTGGGCATGTTGAGCTTAGAGCAGAGGTTGATTCCGGCAATTGCTATGGATAGCATTAGTAAACATGGACAATGTAAACTTTTGAGCTAAGCACAGCGGGTGAATGAAATATTACCCAAATAAAAGAGCGCTTGGACTGGTGTACCCAAGATTAGTATTGTGAGATACGCACAGATCATTCGCAGCTACTGGAGCGGTTATCCTGGCACTTTCATCCTTTGTAAAGAGGACTCAGGACAGAACCTTGAATTCTCCTGCTTTCTCATGCAGAAGGATGGCCAGACACAGGAATAGTCGTTGCGTGTACAGTAAGGAAGAACTTGGTCTGCATGGTGAATATGTAAAAGCTGTCGACGTTTCATATATATCTTGTTCATTTGCTAAATCTTATGACTGTTTTTGGTGAGTTGCATCTAATACGACTTGGAAAATTAACATACCGGGATGAATCGTATAATAACTATTATGTCACATAGTAGCTTCCCATTCCATCTTTCCAAGTCCTCGTTTTCTACAACTCGAAGTTCGAATTGCCATAAACGATCATACATCTCGATCACATCAGTTGCTCTGTTCCTTGCTATTAAAGTTTCAGTGTCGCTTCCGACCATCCCATTCTATCCAACCTCTCTCTATTCTACTCTCGATCTGTGCACCATCTACACGCGAATCGGAAGTATTTACGTAGATTCCATGTTATACACCGATTAGACTCACATAATCCCCTCGCGCAACGTCGACTCGCGGACGATCTTGGCGTGAGATATACTCGATGGTAAATTGTTCTTAAACAGAGTTCCTTTCCGCTGCAACTGTTCAGGTACGATGACTTGAAAGTACTAAGGCGCCCGTCACTCAAAAACGGCAACCGCGTCGGTTGTGCGACTCGGGTTGTCGGGACGGAACCTGTCGCCGCCTCTTGCTTAATTTGAACAGGGCCGGCGGTTGTTGCTAGGCACGGTAGGGGTGATTGCACTGACGTGCGAATGTGATTTAGGAAATTTGATGTGATGTGATTGATAGACGCAAGGGGCAAAGAGAAATCGGGGAACGAGGGAGGTGGGGATGGGGAAGAGAGGAGCTTTGTGCGACGATGAATCGACGAATTAGGCGACTATACATTAGCAGGTGTTCGTTGGGCGTACCGCGAAGCGCAACAGTAAAAATGTCGAGTTGGCTAGAGCCCCGTGACTAGCAGGCTAAGACTTCACGATAGCAGTTCGCGGAAGTTTCTTCGCGAAACACGTACGAAGATCCCTGCGTAGCCAATCAAAATGGGAGGGGAAGAAAGGGCCGTCATCCGTACGGTCATTTTCGCGTCGGCGGCGGGGTTTGTAGAGAGTTGGATTCTTGAAAGGTGGAAGGTCACGGTGGGAATGGGACGATAATGAACTGACAGGGATAGGTGCCTGGTGAAGACAGAGCACTGAGTAGAGAAGTAAAACAAATAGACATGAAAAAAAAGTAAAATAGTGACTTTGAAAGCTATATGAAAAGAAAACATAAAAGTGGAGGTGCAAAGAAGAGCTGCGGAAAACATATGACGATGGACGTAACAAGTGTCGTCGGAGGAGTTGATCGAGCTGTGTTATTACGCGAGTGCGCTGTCAGTCATCCGGTCACCCGCGCGTTTTTCAATTTTTCCTTCTCCACTTCCACACGCTCTTTACCACGCACCCACGCTCCTTTACCTTTCTGAATCCTTTAGTCGTTATTCCTTCCTTTCATCTTGGTGTCGCTGTCGCTGCTTTTCTTCCTTACTTCAATCTTGATACTACTTCTAGAATCAATTGGGATCAACCGCAAATCAATCAAAACCGCCTTCGAATTCACAGCATCCCCACCCAACGAACACAAAAAGTTAGGCTATTCTTGGTCATCAGACGCCATTCTATCACCCCCCAATTAATTTGAATTCCAACATTTCTTATCGCCTCTGTAAGTCCTGCCAGCGCCCGCTTTCACTTGTGAATCACTTTCTGTCTTCCTTCCGCCATCGACGTCCCCGGTTTCCTTGATCCTTACACCCGCCCGTCTGCTACTCGTTGTCGCTCCTTTGCCCATCCGGTCTTTTCTCCTTCTAGTTCTACTTACATACACTTGTCACTCCTTACTTTCTGTTCTCTGGACTTACAGATTCCATTTACACGATACCATTTGCTAATTTTGACTTCGTTTTCTGCCTCGTGTAGGTTTCAAAACCAAGCCTTTGCCTACCTACCAACTATCACTCGGTGCTCAGGAGCGACGAGCACGGTGCCCCGTATATCCCACATCCTTGCACTACCCATACGATTCATTCTACACGTGCTCATCCCGCGCTCGATTTCTATCCACGCCTTGCATTCGTACCGCATCGGAGCGCACGGCATCCAGGATTCATACTCACACCGCCAATTTCTCAACGCCCAGACGCCTATTCAATACCGCTTGATCGGAGAATCCGTGATCTTTTGAAGCTTTCAAGTCCTCGTTCATACCACTACCATTCACGTTGGAAACTCCTGAGGAGGTACCATGTACGTTTTTCTTTCGTCTTTTCTTTCGTTTCCGCTTGGTTTCTTTTGGCTGTCGTTTGTTTTCGTTATTTTCGCTGGTCTGTGGATGTTCATTAAATTCGTTGGCGGTGCTGAATAATCGGAGGTGGAGATTGTGGGAGAGCGACACTGGATCGATCGCAGAACGCGGATTGCTGTTGACTGGAAGAGTAGGCTGGACATAGTATGTGTTAGGATGGTTTTACGAGTTGATAGAAGCCTTTGGCCAGGATGGGCTTGGTGACACTGTTGACAATAAACTCAATATCGGCGGTGTAGGCAGGGCCGAATGGCCTGTGGGTGTCGTGGATGGCCCCGGTGCAGTTTCGTAGCTAGCGGTATATGCTGCATGGACTAAGGGAATTGGAGGTACCCGCAGTCGTCATTAGTGACTTTTGGAACGTTAGCTCTCCAGCGCCCTTCCTTTCAATATTCAACTCCTTATTCCTCTTCCACATCTACCTTCTTTCCTGTTTTCTTCCCCCTTCCTTCATTCTTCCCCAGGCTAAAATTTACGCTAACACCCCTTTCCTCTCCAACAGGCTAGTACAATAGCACTCTAATCAACATACAACGTCCAACATTCTAACGCCTACTTGTCTATTTTGGCATCCTAGGAAGGCTATAGGCTTTCGTAAGTTCTTGTTTCGCCTTGTATTCGGTCCCGTTGTTGCCATCTTACATATTTCCCTGCTACTCCTATCCTTCAACTGAATCGATGCTGACGAACGGTACCTGTAGATACGCATGTCATTCGCACCGCCCAAGACCACACCAACCACTTACACGCGCCGCACGACTACGTCGAACCCGACGTCACCACGGACGCTCGGTCCTATACCCACCTCTCCTTCCACCGGGAATTCGACGTCCACATCTACTTCGCTAGCACCATCTAGTTCCACAGCAACGCCCGCGTCTACGTCGACGAGAGCACGCATTGGCAGCTCGACGACCAAGGCAACGAGCTCACCCAAACCGCCAGCACCTACTCTCCCTGCGAAATCGAGTTCCAGGAGTCGGACGACTTCAAATCCATCCACTTCTTCAACGAACCAGCTCGGTGCGTCGTCTACCGTAAAGAATGTCGATGTGTCAGCTTCGTCTCCTTCGGTAAGAACTGGTGGAGCCTCATCCCAAACGCTACGGACTGGAGGAGCTTCATCACAGACATTACGAGCTGGGGAAGCCTCTTCACAGACACTACGGACTGGGGGAGCCTCCTCGCGCACGCTCCGGACCGGTAACGCATCTTCGAGCTCGTTACGCAACACAGCTTCTTCGCTTTCTACTGGGAAGGATGGAAGCGAGAAGAGAAAGGAGAAATCGGGAGAACCAGCTCGTACCAGGGAGAGTCGAGATCCCGAGAGAAGGAGGGATAGGTCACGGGAACGCACGCGCACAGAGGAGAGAGGCGAAAGGATGAGAACGACGAGTGTGGGTTCGTCTTCACAGGGGCATGGGAGCTCTGTTGGCCATGGGAGTTCAGTCAGCCATGGGAGCTCGAGGGAGGGAAAAACGGGGAAGGAGTCGTTGGCACCGTCCACGGTTGCTTCCACTCCAAGCAAGACGTTGAGGACACCGGCAAAATCCCCATCCTCCTCAACGCCGAGCAGATCATCGCCAATGTCTGCGGCAACGCCCAGCGAAAAGGCAATGGGAACGAAAAGCCCAGCCTTTCCGTCGTCCGGCTCTGGGCCTCCACCTCCGCCAACTACGTCATCACCGACCCCAACGAGCACGAATGCTAACGCAAAGGGGAGATCGATATCATCGCCTTCAATTCCGTCTTCTGCTTCGTCTTCTGCCGCTTCCCCACCAACGTCTTCGACATTGACAGCAGCTATGCCGAGGTCCCCTCACACCACGAAGACGACAACGACCAACACACCCCCTATATCTAATATGATAAACACGATTATCACACGGAAACCCTCCCTCCCATCTGTCTTCCCATCTTCGTCGCCATCTTCTCCACCCTCAGCGTCGACCTCGTCAATGCCAGGAACCCCCGCAATCAGGAAGAAACCCTCCCTCTCCTCGCCATCCCCACCTACGCCTCTCGTACCCAGCACAGTTCAATCTGGGCACCGCTCCGCCGGCTCTATCGGTTCTTCGACAATTTTGAACAGCTTCAACCCTCCGCCAGCTACTCTCCCTACACGCGCGGCATCTGTATCGACTTCTACCGTCGCTGGGAGAGGGATGGTGGGGACAAGGCCAGCACCGTTATCGGTGCCTAATACTCCACTGAATGGGAAAAGACCAACCACGAGCCCGCTACCGAGTCCGATACCAAGTTCTTCAGGGTATGGATCAACAGGTATGAGTCCCGCGTACCCTTCGTCTAGCTTATCGCCTTCCTATGGATCACCATCTGCGTTTTCGAGTGCTCGAGCGCATGGGCATTCACCTTCGCAAACGCACTTCTCGTCGTCACCTCAACATGCCCAGATGCAAGGATCACCACACTCCCCGCAAATGCTATCACCCGACTCACCGCATTCCCCGCCTCCGCCATCGCCTATGGCCATCTCCCCAGCGGAGTCTAGGGCGATTATGAAACGGCTCCTCGCTAAACCTGCTCCGTATCTGAGTGCAAGTGGGAGTGAGAGCGAAGGAGGACTTGGACTGGTCGGGTTTAGGAGTCGTAGTCGTGCAGAGAGAGAAGGAGGAATGAGTAGTGGTGGCGAGAAGGGCTTCTCTAGCGGTCCTGAGTTCTCAATAACCAGGAAAGGCAAGGAGACGGATACGGACATGGACACAGACGCACAGCTGGAGGTTCTGGACGAGCATATTGCGTCTCTCGGGCTGGTAGGTGCCATTTCATTCGGAGGAGGCGTAGGGTCGGATAGCGACGCTCCTCCTTCCACATCGATGTCCCTGGGCGGTGAGAGGAAGAGGAACGTTTTAAGAAGGAAACCCAGTGGTCCGAAACCAAATCCAGCAATCGTTACGACTGGATCGTCTCCTCCTTCACAAACCCATATTCCGTCTGCTGGGAGAAGCAAGCCCTCACCAACAGCAGCTCTCCCCATCTCGCCTTCACGCAGGTCGATGACAATGTCACCTACCTCGCCGCACTCCCCCATCCACGCCAGTTACGTGCCTCTATCACCTACCACCGCAGCTCGAACACCAATCTACGCCAAACTATCGTCCGCAACATCCCCTATCTCCCCTTCGCACCCAAGCTTGACTTCCCTGCGTCCATCCACGTCCCAAGGGTTGGGCGTGTCGTCAAAACGGAGCAGCCGCTCGAATCCCAGCTCTCGGGGGTCCTCACCAGGTGGATCTGCGCGGAAGGCGCTGACACCTGCGAGTGCGTTGGTGGAGGCGTATAAAAGGCAGGAACAGGAGCAGGAGGAGGCCAAGAGGGCGAGTCGGGTGTTCGAGGCGAAGCTTGCTGCGAGTTTGGTTGTTGCAGAGGAGGAAAAGGGGAGGCGGGAGCGGGAGGAGAGGGAACGGGGTTTGGAGTTGAAGAAGAGGACAGAGGAGTGGGAGCGGGAACGAGAGGAAAAGAGGAGACAGGAAGAAGCAGATAGCCTCCTGCGTGCGTCGTCGTCTACCACAGGCACAGGTATCGAGGATATAGTCAATCGCCTCGGCGTGGCGAAGAAGACGCATGTCTATGCTGAGAGCAGTCTGACTGCCTCATCGAGTGCACTCAGTCTTACTCTCACTCCATCTAGAGCGGGAAGCAGGACGGACATGCTAAGTGGAGGAGGGAAGGGCTTCGAGGTGATCGAGAAGATGCTGGGGTCTCCGCTTGGAGAGGTGCATTCTTTCGTTCGTTCTTTGGTATGGCACGTTACTAACAAGCTAACTACTTCTAATAGCAGCAACACTCACGTTCGTTTGCTACAACATCGAACCATTCCTCAAGCCCCGCTACTTCATCCACCCACCTCCCACAGTCTACGTCAAACAAGGTGAAGAGGAAACTCCCGCCCGTCGATCAAGAGCTCAACACGGAGCCTCCCGGCGAGAACGAGAACCCCGCAACACCATACTACACCGTCTTCGGCGCCACTTCCGGACGCGTCGTCGCCGTTGGCGGACCCGAGGATTCGTGGGGCGACTACGGTGCAGGCTGGGACGCAGGAGTCTGGCGCAAAACCTCAGCCACCGTCGTCGCTGCTAGTATCAGCGAGAAGGACGAGAAAGATAAAGGCGTGATGAAATCGCTATCTCGCAAGGTGTCAGGCCACTGGAAGCGTGGTGCAGGAGGTAGCGTAAGTGCAGGGGAGGAGGAGCGGGGGAGGCAGAGTTTGCAGGAGAAGAGGCTTGCCAGGAAGGGGTCAAAGAGGGGGTTGAGTGGGAGTGTCGGGAAGGACAAAGAGAAGAGCAGGGAGAGGGATGCATTCGCACACACGAGGCGAGGTTCGCTGCGCTTGTCCATCGATCGATTCGGGTCGAGAGAGAGGGAGCTCGATGCGGGGCTGATGAGGCTTGGTGGGAGCGAGTTAGGCCACAGTACATCGCCGTCTACACTGGGTACTCTGAGACGAGGAGCTGGGGTGCCAGTTATACCATTGACGCAGCCATATGTGGATGTTGACGCGGAGGAAACGGGTGGTGCTGGGAGCGTTTCCAAGTTAACGAAACCGCGCAAATCAGAACCTCCCAGCAATCCCGGAAGTGGAGGAGGGAGTAAGCTATGGAAGCTTATGAAACGCATTAGTACAAGCGGTCTTCGGGATAAATTTCAGCAGGACGACGGGCCTCCTCCAGTCCCCGCTCTTCCCAAAGAGTACGAGGCATTTAACAGCTCTCGCTCGAACGACGGACATTCGAATGTTGGGTCTGGAAACTCGCATTCCAAGTCCATCTCGCCGCCCTTTGATCGCCCTCAACACGCCAACTCCCAGGTTCCTAAGGAGAGTGGGATGCTCCCTGGTTCACCAGCGAGCGCGAATCAGTCCCCGATACAAAGAGGTGTGTTATCGCGCTTCATGCTTTCACGAGCGAGTATATCGATCTCTGGCACTTCAGCGTCTATGCCTCCGTCAAGAAAATTGTCTGCTGGGAACCCAAGACCCAGTACGACGACGCGGTCTTCGTCGCCTGTGTACTCTTCCTCGGATGTTGCCTCTTCGAGGTTCTTCAATCGCGCACATTCAACTCGATCTTCGTCATCTTCGTACGGCGAAGAAGTGCCACCCCCGATGCCGAAGCCTCCTATGCCTGTTGGACAGCATATCATCCCGCCGAATGAACTGCAGAAGTTGGCGAGTGAGGGTCATAGGTCGCCTGTATCTGCTTCGTCGCCACGTAGTAACCCAAACTCGCCCTCGGACTCGAGGAAGCAGAGCAGCCTTGGGCCATTGCAGCTGCCACCGTTCGCAAGGAAAGAGGAGGACTGGATGATCGTAACTTCGCCATCAGTGGAACTTCCTTCCTTGCCATTCCCGCCTCGTAGGGTAAATACCATCCCTGCTGTAGTGAGTTTGGAGGAGGAGATGGATAGGTCCGAGTCGCCGATTATTCCTTCGTTCTCGACGGCGGGTGCTATCAATGCCTTCCCGTCAAGGAGGTCGCTCAGCTCGAAGGCTTCATCTCCAGTATCACCTCCCAGTTCGACGGTATCATCACCAGCGCCTCCTCGACCATCTCGTAGTGTACAACGACCGAGCCCCTTGACGTCTCCTCAACCTACACGTCTTCCATCACCTGAAGCTGTCCGCACCCCTCAACAGTTTGACACAGGACGCAAGTCTGAATCATACAATCCTAACCGTCGCTCTTCAGGTGGCTTCAGCACTTCTACCGCCCGTCCATGGCGGAGGTCCAGCTCGTTCGGTGCGAGCCCAGCTCAAGCTATCTCTCCCAGCCGACCGTCGACTGCATCTGCGAGCACGTCGTCTCGTGCGCTCCTCAAGTTTAGGGAGATGGGATCGAGAGAGGAGAAGAAGCAGATGCTGACGGAGAAGGAGAAAGCAGACAAGTGGGATGACCTGCTCGAGAGAAGTGCGAGAGCTGGTGGGACGCTGCACCTTGGTGGAGGGACGGAACAGCTAGCCTCGGATCAGATATCGATGAGAATGTCTGTAGCGTCGAGTGCGTCGTAGGAGTGGTTATCACTATGAGACTGGTTTCTCGTTTGCTAGCGACGTTCATTTTTTTTTCCCTCTCTATTTTTCGGTTTACTTCATTTCATTTCCTTGTCACTATCTATCAGCTTTCTATCTAACACACTCATTCATTCATCAAAGATACCCCAACAACACGTACGATTCCCTTTCTCATTTCCCATTCATTTTACGCACACACGCACCGACCATGTTCGCTTCGTCCAAAATATTCGTACACGTTTTCCTATATATCATAATATTGTTATTACTTTGCTGTTATTGTATGACTACGTACGTTCGCAATACCACCGCACTTGAACTCCGTTTAGACTTTGTGCCCTTGAACGCCAAGGAAACAGGGCAAATCATCCGGCGGGAGAAGACTAAGAAAGACGCGTTGTGTGGCCGTGTGTACGCGTCGCGCAGCTCTCCACGTGTCTGAATCCGCATTGAGATCTCCACGTCACACTCGACAGCACTCAATACTGGCCAATACGCTGTCAGCTTCCGCTCTTTGTTCTCGCCATCCACTACGCGCTAGTCCAATACTAAGCTCGTTCTACACACTCATTTCAATCTCTTATAATGGGCTCTTCACAAAGCTATATCTCCTCAGAGGTCGCGTTTACCGCCGTCGTCCTTGTCGGCGCCATTGGACTAGGGTACCACCAAATTAGCCAGAATCCAAAACAGAAAGGTTCGGCATCATCTGCTGGCACAGCTTCTGCAGCTACAAAGAAGGGGAAGAAGAAGAAAGCTAAGCAGTCTGACACACTATCAGACAGTACTACACCCTCGGCGACAGTTACATCCAAGGCGGCCGAAGCACACGTCGTGCCATTCCCGGAGGTTATTCCAGGGCAGTTCGACGCGACAGCTACTGCACCAGAACCTGGACATGACACCCCACCAACCAAACCCAAGAAGGCGAAGAAAAAGAAAGGAAAGGCTGCGACTGAGAGCTCTGCGGGTGGCGTACTTTCGTCTTCGGTCGACTATCAATCAGAGTCGTCCGTTGGTCCGTCGAAGCCCAGCAAGAGCAAGCGCACACAGTCTCAGCGCAGTCAGCCACAACCACCACCGTCATCCAACGTGACTAAACCCCCAAAGTCGCTACAGCAGTCGACCACATCCATCGACACCGACGGCTCGTGGACTCGCGTGGAACCCCGTCGCCGCGGTGCTTCTGCCGTAGAAGGAGGAGGCCAATCTGGCCCGTCAGCCGATTTCACGACGACCAGTGATGCGGGGATAACGACTTCAGTCACCGGGAATTCTTCGCCAGTCGCGGAACGTACAGAGGACGAATCGTCCCAATCTAATACCCGAGACTCTGGCGAAAACCGAAGAACCCTCGCCGAGAAATTGCTCCCGAAACCAAGAAAGACAGGTGTTGATGAGTGAGTTCCGTTTCGTTTCGTCTGCTTTATCGTATTCAGTCCACCCATACACTTCGTGGTTGGATGTACATACATACAGCATGTCTACAGCATGGGCTAACTCAATTATTGTCGGATCTTCTAGTATGCTTGAGACGCCGGACTATCCGGAATTATCGCGTGTCATGCGCGTTCAGCCACACCCGGACGAGAAGCCGGCGAGTGGCTTTTCCTGGGGCGACTATGAAGACGTACGTGTCGGCGATGGAGGGGGTAACGATGCAGACAAAGAGGATGACGGATGGGGTGTAGTGAAGAGCAAGCGCTCAAGTGCGTTATCTCCTTTCCATGTTCCGCTATCGTCAACTAACCCGGGTCTCATCGGCCTTCTTTCACTTCCTTCCACTTCCATCATTGGACATCTTCCTCTTTACAGAATTAGACCGAAGCTCGCCCTCTGCGTCACAGGTCCACAATCAAAAGGCACCGGAGGCCCTCACCAAGCGACAGCGGCAGAACGCGAATAAACGGGAAGAGCAGAAGGCCGCAAAAGCTGCGGCTGAGGCTGAGCGACTCGCGCTGCTTGCGAAACATAAGAGGGAGCTCGAACGTACGAAGATAGCGGAGCAGTATGCGAGCAAAGGGGGAGGAAAGTCAGCTGCAAGCGGAGGAATGAAGGCCACTGTTGACGAACGGGGAAAACTCGTCTGGGAGTAGTACTGCCTTGCTACTCATAATTGTATCTGGTGATTGACTTTGATTCAAGGAATGAATGGATTCAGATATCATCAATGAACGAGCTGCGGATGTATCGGGGGTGAGAGGTTATGTACGTTCGCACTATTGAATATTATCTGCTGATGTGGTGTGGTATGGAATCTATCTATCGATCATGCGATGCGGTATGATACGATATGAATTCATTAAGAAACTTGGTCCGTTTGAACGAAAAGTAATATATGTATGCTGGTGCGAGTTTTGTAAAGTGGACTAGATCGATAGGCAAAGAAAGTCCAAATATCGATCGACAACAAGATGAGAAAGGACTGGTGTGGTACCGTATTGACGTGTACTCAAGACGGTACTTCAAAAGCGATGAGGAAATGGCGGTTCGGGATGTCGGTATTCACATTAACGAATGGTGATTACGAAATCACTAGACTGAATAAACGCGGAGCATTAGAGATGATGATATTGGCCATGAGATCAGAAGACTTACAAGAAGATGTGGGGTGAAACGTCGGGACATTTACAGTAACAGAACAGTATATCAGTAATAGTAATAATAGGTGATCATCGTAACATATGCACAAGAGAAAGAAGCCAGGCAACTTGAAAGAACAGACAGGCGGATCATGATGGTGGGGCTACAAATGCAGTCTTAACAGTGAAGTAGAAATCTGATAGGGCGACAGAATGAACCTGAGAGAGGGAATGTGGGGGTGTGGGGAGACCAAGATGAGAGAAAGAACAAATAATTGGAACCGATGGATTGAGCTGATGGAATGCCTATGAATAAGATGACCAGTATGTGCGAATATGTCCGGGGAGAAGTCGAAGGAGAATAAATCCGAGATACGGAATAGAAGCAGGGGGTCCATGACACAACGGCAGCGAGGAAGGACGAAAAGTAGGTGAGAAACGGTGACAATGGCCGTCAGGATGAAATGAACAGGAGGACAAAATCAACGAGCGAGGAAGGACGAAAGGAATGGCGAGGAATAAGGAAAGGGACCCTAGGGACGCAATGGTCACATTGACGAACACACCGGTCACGTCGACCCGCAACACGCGTCTGCCATGGACACGAGAGCGCATGCGGCTAGAAGACAGGATAAACCTAGAAAGGGGAGGATAAACCTGTGTGGCGGTGGGTGGACATATGATGATACTAATCCACCGCAACCGAGAACAGCGAAGGGTTCAAGTGTGCGTGATCAACTTGGTCTTCCGAGGCGAGGGCGATCACGTAGAGGTTCCGTGGTCAGCGATCATGGCCAGTTTACGGGTGATAGGAAATCGCGCAGGCATGGTGAGGGGCGTGGAAGTCGGAAGGTTGCAGATTTCGAAGGTCCAAAAGGTCTAGAATGTCTGAGGGATGGATCGCGTATGCAAAAGTGTCGAGCATAATCGCGTAGAACCTGAACTCAGAACCACGTACAACCATGAAGGGCTGAGGTAGTGATCATTCCAGTGAAAGACTATCTGCACCAGGGATTGGGTGCCAATGACGAACTCAAAGGGGCGAAGGCCCGAGGCCGAAAGCTAGATGATCCTGTCGAACGAAGTATGGAGGATCACGCAGAGCTTGAACAGCATGTTGAATTTGTTGGATTGCTTGAGCTTGTCATTGGGCCCTGTCTTCGAAACGATCGCCAGCTTGGAAAAGCCTGTATAGCACGTAAACATTGCCGCGAATTCTTTCGTAATAGTAATTCCTTCCATGGGGGACTTTGCACGACCTCGAACCCTCAAAGTCCTTGGCTGATCATCGGACCGAACTTGCGTAGAACGGTGGCGAATCACGGGTGCTACACACTTTGGAAGGGATGTAAGTGCCTGTAGACAATCGAAGTAAGTTAATGTTGAACGGCGGCTGAAGTGTACTCGAGCACGTACGTGGTCGAAGGATAACTAACCAACCCTCGAAATGCGTGGTCGATCATACCCATGCATCGTATGCTTCAACGCCGTGATCTTCGTGAGTATGGCGCTGCGATCTTCCTGAGCCCAACGCCGCGATCGTCGCGCCCCCGGAGGTTGAAGACAGGTAGAGATCGATGAGGTACCGAACATGCGTCGAAGAAGCATCCCGCCCCGATGAGTTGAATGTACGGGTTCCCCGCCTGGCGTGTTGGCTCCTGACGCGTCGTTCCATCCGCCACCCGATGATCGTTCATTCCTACCCTCCCTCTCGCGATACTCACCTGACTATGTTTCTCGTCCTCGCCCCCTTCTCCTTACAACCATTCTCCCCATCCCACCGCCTACCGCCTACATATCCCCCCGCCCTCCCAACGACTCATCGCCTCACATCCTCACCCCTCCCCTCCCTCTCCCGAGAAGCCTCATCCCCGCGCCGAGCACCCCTGGGAAGCTCAAATGCTGAAGGAGGTGCACTGCCCATATGCGGGGAGCTGCTCGTGATGGGTGCGTAAGACGGCTGACGGTGCTGGATATGCGGAGAGCTAGAGGCATACGATCCATGCCTAGGTGACGACGATGTTGGATATCCATGATGTTGCATCTGCGGACTGCTGCGGTGTTGTATTCGTGGGCTTTGGATCCTTGACGATCTGTACTCCTCTCGCTCTCTGCCTCCCACTTCCCCGACTTCCTCTTCTTGGGTAACCACATCCCTGCCACTCGAGTAAGCAGCACCACTGCGCACGTAGCCTGCATCACTCCCTGCCCCGCCCCCGCCGCTGGCTCCTCGCCGCGCAGACGCTCGCCCAGCATGCTGAGCGTCTGCGCGGGGGAGTTTTTTGGCTGTCCTTGGTGTTGTTGTTGTGATGAATGCGATGATGGCTGTGATGATGAATGTGGTTGGTTCTGCGAATGGTGCCCCCCATACCCGATCGACGTAGACGGACTATACGGGCTCGTGATAGCAGCCAAACTCAATGGTGAGTTCTTCGCCGCCGAAACCACGGGCGACCTCTCACCCTGTCTCCGAGTCGCCGCGCTCGTGTTGGGCGGTGGTAGTACTGGCGATCCTGCTCCTACTAACGAACCCAGCGAGCTATGTCGTCCATGCTTCCCTGTGGAGGAGAGGGATGTAGACCCAGGAGCCGCGTACCCTGGAGGCGGCATCATACTCTGATACCCAGGTGGCGCCGGTGCTGGATATGGAGAATCGGAAGACACTTCCATAGGGTAGTAAGGCCCGACGTTCGTAGGTTGGATGGCTGTTGTCGTTGGTGTGTGTAGGATGCTCGTGGAGTGGAGTGTTGATGTTGAGTGGGAATGGGAGGGTGCTGAATGGGAAGAAGTGATGCTGGGTTGAAGAGCAGAGGCGGGTATATACCGATGCACGAGTGCGGCAAGCTGCTCGAACCTGGTCTTCAGATCGTCGTATTCGGCGCGGGTGACGTATTTCTCGCTGTGGGGAGAGCGCGGGCTAGGGTTAGTTGGTGTGTGAACGATTTGAGTAGAGAGATGAAGGTGAATGAGTGTAATGTATAATAGAGAACATGAACACGATTGAAAATGCATGGGCCAGATAGAAGAATAAAAAACGTAGATAATAAACGTACATAGGCTCCACGATATGCCACTGGCACTTTGCCTGGTCTCCTCGTCGCGTACACGGGGCACATGGCTGGGATCTGCTCGTTTTTCGCGTTTGTATGATCCAGTGTGATCAAAAGTCACGAGAGTTAGGTCGGTAATGTATCAAGTCAACAAGAGAGTGAAGTTCAAGTCAGGAACCAACCAACGACGCCATCGAAACGAGGTACGCCGATTATCGAGGAAGTGTGCAGGTTGAAATGTCAAAAGTGAACAGAAACACCAGGGTGGACAGGAACCAGGGAGGTCGGCACGAACCCGGCGAGTGCGGCGAGGAAGGGCATAGCCATGAGGAGTACATAGTAGTGACCGGGTCAGGAAACCGAAATTAGAAATTGCAATGAATGAAACGAAACAGGAGGAAAAACAGAAACCAAAATATCAGTCTCAAATTCTGAAACACTGCAATATCGGGTTGCTTACCTATCGCATTTGATCTTTCGTCGTTTACATTCTATTATTTGCAATCCAGCGTTCGATCATGTCCGAAGGTCGAAATGGGTGCAATCAAGAGTGTGGTGTTGTTGGTGGTGGTTTTCCAATTACACGAGGCAAATTGGCAGTGATGAGGCGAATGACGGCGCGACAAGACATAAACCCATATTCGGTGTTGATTAAGGCGTTAGGTGCGGTCGTACGTTGTTCGGTGCGGTTTATGCATATTAGTCAAAACACATTGACGAATTTGGGTAGTCGCGCATCGATACGATACCAATATAAAGTTGACGGTACGTCGTTTGATGCCGATTTAAGTTGTTGATACCGATTCATGTCGTTGATACCGATATGTTTTGTGCGGCCATAGCACGATGAATGACCAAACGTCGTTGATGATGATGTAGTGCATGATATGATATTCCGGGTGTCGACATACATCATATGAGCGTTCCAATGTTGATCGACAGGTCGAAAGGCCGCGTGATGAATCAGCAGGTAGCATGTTAGCGGTTGGATTAGTCCAGAGGAGGTCGAGGTAGAGTTGGATTAGTCGAAAGTTTGGGGTCGATGGAGTCGGAGTGGGTTAGGTCGAGTGGGTCGAGTCATAGATGGTGGGAGAGTGTTGCGGATAGTGATCGAGGACAACCACGAAGGTTATGTACAGTCGAGTAAGGCCAGTGGAGAAGAGAGAAAATAATGCGAGCAAAAGTAAGAAAAAGAAACATGTAAAACAGCAAGGAAACGCACCAGTACAGCTCAATGCCTGCCTCCTCCTCTTCTTCTTCGGCGGACCATGTTGGTCGAACTCTTCCCCATCCGAGTCGACCGCGCCCGGGTTGGCATACATATCATCTTGTGCGTGTCTTCCGCCTCCTCCTCCAATACTCCCTCCTCCCCCTCCTCCTGATGATATACTTCCTCCTCCTAGACCCCCACCCCCGCTACTGAATCCCCCCGAATCATGTTGTGAATATGATTGATGAGGCGAATGAGTATGCGACGAGGGCGGTGGGTAGCTGCTATAGCCCTCTGCGCTCGAGTGCTGCGCGTAGGACATGCCAGAGGGCGGGAGATACGGGTGCAGCTGGCGGATGGGTGGGAGGGACGTCGTGCTGGGCTGATGTGGTTGTGGTTGGTGTGATGATAACAGTAATGGTGAATGCTGATGGCTTTGAGTGTGTGGGTGTGGGTGGGAAGAGGTGTGGTGAGAGGACCCGCGCGCAGGGCTGGTGTTCGCCGTGTTCGCAGGGTTGATGGTGGTAGCGGAAGGAGAGACGGAGGTGAGGATGGACCTTCCGGCGGACGATGACTGCATCACGGCGGGCGGCGGGGCGGTGGATCGGGGGTGGTGGTGGTCAATTCGGAATAGAACTCGGTAAGGTGATTTATGGATATGTATATCACAGGGACCTAAGACGCGCTGCTGACTGCAACACAAGAATGGAAGGGAGTGGGGAGAAGGAGACGCGTCGTATTACACTCGAATTTGAATAATAAATCGCTGGTTCCATGGGACAAAAGCGTCGAGACATTCAGCAGAGGCCGGGCGTGGTGGAGTCCAGGGAGTCGACGTAGGGGATCATACGCGTGTGGTAGGATCCGGGAAGAAGTCCTTGCTGAATCACCTACAACCTATGAATAAGAGCGAAAGCTGTTCGTTGTTTGTTCTCTAGCCCATACCCATTGCACATTCTCGCGAACCTATTTTGTAACGAAGTTCGAATCTGGCTAGCTGGATCTCCCGTACGTCCCGAATCTCTTCCATCCACTAAGTACCATCGACAAGCTGGATCTCCCCATGGATCTCTAGTAGACGATGCAATCTGCGTTGATTGCTCATCTAATGCCATCCCGTGCCTGCGTCCCTCTCTGAGTCGTTATGCACCAGCTGCTTAGTCTGACGCGAGCCTATTCGGGACTAACGCACATTTCTACCTGGTGACCGAGGTTTCAATTCAATTTTCGATTATTCGATTATTGCGGGGAGGGGGGGTGATCAGGCATTGCCGGCGAAATTGGGGATCGTGATCGTGACAGAGCATTCGGGTGATGACAAGACGCTTTGGGAGATGGTATTAGCCAAATCGTGGTAAAAAGGACGTCATTCATGGCAAAACTCACGCGTGTCGTGTCAAATCTATGCGTGCCGCTATACAAAATTGATTCAAAACTCCGCCCCAAACGGGCCCTAATTCTATCCCAAAACACGCTCGCATGATCAGTGCAGGGTTCTCTATCCTTCTCTCTCCACATCAATTCGTTTCCTCCGTTATAAAAGCCGTTCCGTAACGCTCACGTATACCGGTGATACAGCGCGTTATCCACTTGGCAGCAGACTCTATCTTCCATACGATGGTCGGTCGTTTAAATGAACTAATTATCGCGTTAATTGTAGGGGAATAGTTGGTCTAGCAGGTTTAAGGCCTTCCATAGGCCATTGTGGGTGCACGCAAAATCTCGATTCTCAATCTAGCAACGCTCTCGCCCACTCATTTATCATTGTTATCAAATTTTCTTTATTGTCCTTATTCTTACCGACGTCGTTGCCATCGACAAGGCACGACAGCGAATCTTCTTCGACAGCTCGGCCACGTTCATTCTGACAACAGCTGAATTTTCAACCATCCTCGTTGTTTCAATTCCCTCGTTTATTCACTCTGGTGGGGCGTATCTTGCCGTCGACCTCAGCTCTCAATCTAAGTTCTCCCTCAACCAATATAGCCTCTAAAGTCTGGTGATCTGCTCTACCTCAGGTTAATGTAAATCCACAACAGGGCGATCCCGTGAACCTCTCCTGGCCCAAAACCATCCAGAAGCACGTCCTCGGCCACCTGACATCCCCATCCGTCCAAATGGCAGAATCCCTTTCGACAGCTTCTAAAATAAATAACGTTTTTTACTCGTTCGGTCAACGTTCCGTGTACCACGTCACGGTCACCGTCCGGCGTGCCATGCATAATGTTGGCGTCCATCCACACTGGCATACGAAGGCCTCAGTGTCAATCCACATCGCGCTAGGCCGTCAATTCGGGGTGTAAAGTATCCCCCATGCTTATCTACTACTTTGGGCGTGCGAGCCTTCACGTTCTATGTTATCTTCGTATTTAAATGCTATCTTCGTCAGTTCATCAACGCTATATTCGCTTATGATCAGCGGTGCTCTTTCCGTTGAAATCAGCAGCTAACGGCAGGCGTGCGATTATTTCGAAGCTCCCTCTCATCTGATCCTCAGACATTCAACAAACCCACTCATCTGACTCGCTCTTCGCGGATATAAAGAGAAAATCCCATACCGGAGATAGCACGGAGCTTGGGCTCGAGGAAGCAAGGAAGCAAAAGCCATGTCGTTAACACTGACTGTGTGAAGCACGAGCTTCGAGAGTCTTCTCTCCGACGCCCACTCACGCGCATGCACTCTATCGATGCTTCGCTGTCCCAATTGCATCATGTCACATCTCAGCCATGCTATCACACCGTTGTACACCATGTTGGGCATGGCATAACATAACGCGATATCTGTAGGGCTTCTACCTCCGTCTCTGTCTTTAGACGTACTAATTATGGTCTGTTTCATCGTTGCAGAACCACGTTCGTAACGTTATTCTGGGAGGTGTCTTCGATTTTCGAAATTTATAGGAAATATGTATATTCAGTCGTTCAGCGAGTGAAAATTTGCGGAAGGTGTTTCATGTGTCGCTTAATACTGTTTTCTTCTAGCCAAAACAAAGAGATATAGCTGAGATTTGATAAGATAAGCTTTCCAGAGATTGAATTTCTCTCATGACATCGTATTTCTGTCTTCTATGTTTCACCAACCTACCAAATTCTCTTCTTTCATATAGAAATCACTGAAAAATTGATCAATCTCATTTCATCTTCCAGTTCGTTCTCTTCTTCTGAGCTCGCAGCCGCGCTAACGATGCTATTTATTCATCCAGCAATACCCACATTCGTTGGCACCTTCTTCTCGACTTTGTTATATCATGTTTCAAGTTTGAAAGTCACGAAATCACATTAATCCATTCACACCCCTCCGCCCTCTCGTCAGTTCAGCCTACCGGTGTCAAGCATGTCCAAGCGGTAGTATTTCTTTTTGGCTGATGTGTTTACTTTCTGCCCTTGTTGTTCTTCTTTTGTCCATCGCTGAATCAGCAATTTGCTAACAAGCCAATTAATTCATCCAGGTGAAATTAATGGTGTTACTTGATTTCATCCTTCATTTCACGACTTTACTTATATAATGTTGCGCTAGCTCATTTTGTTCATTTTCAGACTAACATTTAGCCTTCAAGCACTGCCCCATCTTTCTCACACTTTGCTTTTCTCTTCAAGTTTCTTTTTCTGGTCATGTCTTCTCTGAAGAAAGTTCGCAGTTGGTTTCAAGAATTCGCTGGCGAGCCATGACCGCCAATCTTTAACTAAAATCCAAAGTCGCTCTTGCTGCATTATGTTTTTCGAATATCCACATCCACCTAGAGATTAATGAACTCCCTTTCGGCCACCCACGGGCTCCATAACAAATTGCACCCCTCGCTGGACAGAGTCTACCAAGACAAACGGATGTAATAAGGTTCTATGCCATCTCGGTACCGCGGGCGACATGCCCGTTATTGACGGTGACAAGCCTATTGTCTCCGGTGACAAGACCATCGTTGACGGTGACAACGCCGTCCCCGGTCTCACTTGACAAAGAGTCGCCCCGTTGTCGTCTCGTTTTAGTTTTCTTGCCACTTTTGTGCAAATGTCGGGCATAACAAGCCGTGAATCATGTCTGGCCTATGTGTCATTTTAACGATGTGGTGGAAGTTCTCTTTCTGTCTCACCACAACCATGCCGCTAGTGTCCCCAGATTGTTCATCGCGTTAGCTTTATTCGCATGAGGGTTGATTCATTCCCCGCGACACAGTCACTATCTCGACTCCGATATCCGTGTCAGCCCGAGGATCTCCATTTCTCGGACTAAATATTGAACATCCCAAATCGACAGGACCCCAAATCCGAAGATTTGAATTGTGAACTTGCATTTGATGAAATTCTCGAACTGGATATGTCTCCGATTATTTGATTGTATACGATTGTGACCAATTCATATTGTCACTCGTCTTCAAAATGCTTTTCAAATACCGTGTCATTGCAATATGCCACTCTCTAAAATCCCCTCGATGTACTTTTCAACGCCAGCTCATAGATTTCGATCGTCTGAAGAATTTGATGTCAATGTGATACCTCTTTCAACCCAGAAGATGCACGGAATTTGGTTTTTATAGATCTTCTGGAGGGTCATATGCTACATGCCCTACGTCGTTTAGATGTTATCTGCAACTCATACATACGGATTAAAGCGAATCTGAACTTGTCATCCGGCTCTATCCTCCACATTGTTGAATCTCTTTAATATCTACAAATCCAAGGAAATGGTGTCCCTATTCAAGTAACTGCTGCTTAGTACTGTAGAACTGTGGAGTCTACACGAGGCTTACGCGTTGTACATCATTTTCAGACTTACGATAACTGCATGCATCATGCGTCCTTGAATCAGTTGTCTAAATTCAGATAGCATGGCTTACGTCAAGAAAATACTGGATAATACAGTACCACATCCATTCAAAACAGTTCGTCCTACTTCGGCCCTCTCTGGACATTCAACTGCAGCTGATATCTTTCTTCCGTTCGTCAGAGTCGCCGGGTTGTTATCATCTGCGTCTAGGACATTATATGTCACCATATGCTCTCTATCAGCGTCTTGGTCCACCTGACTTCAGTCCAACTCCACTCAGCGCTCTGAACTATATCTATGCTCCGATATATTACCCAAATAGGTCTTCTGAAGGCTTTCCACGCGGCTGCTGTATTTTTCCATTAATAAACGCTCAGAGTATATGAACTTCGTTGTCAACCGTCACTTTAGAACGTCTAAACTATCATCTGGGATGCGAATGGAAGTAGATTCAAGAATGGAAATTTACATTAGCTAATGCTTGTCTGAACCCTATCTGAAGATTAACATCTATGATTTTCCCCAATAGACAAGGCGTCCGAAATGAGTTTGGTCACTCATTTGTCCGCGAAAATCTCTGAAAACTCTCCAAGGCAGTTTAATCACCTTTCCCTTCGGCTTCATTTGGCCATTCACGATTATTTCATCCTATCACCTCTGGGGGTCTGTCAACTCCTTTAATTCATTTTCTCGACTTCAATTGTTCAAGCCAATGCATCAACATTCCATTTATCTTAAGTGGTACTTTTGCTACGGTCCACCCAGATTCTTCCCGGCGACTCATTTTTCACGGTCACTTTCAAATAAATCTACCTTCTCACAATTAAATGTTCAGCAATGTATAATCACTCTGGCATTCTCTAAGTGCTGATGCTCGAGAAAGCATTATTTAACATCTGAATATGGTCAAGAATACTCGCTGTTTTCTGCTTTATTTTTCATGTGAGTTCAATTCACTCGTCTAAGCCGCCCCCTTTCGAGCATGTCTCATCGACCTCGACGCCTGCATAATTTGGAACTCTTTGTAAATCCTTGATCGGCCGGATTACTCGTCTTCTGGACCATTCGCTTCTAATATCACCTTCTCCGAGGATTTACATCAACTTTCTTCCTGAATATGCAATCTCTGCGAGAGCTATTCTTTTACGCACGAGCTCACGGACTTTATTTGAACACGGAGATATCCCTAAACATCTCTTTCTGGTATTCACAAGGCTCCCTCGTTGCATGGCGTTTATCGATCATCCTTGCACCGTCATCCGTCATTCATTTACTGGTGTCAAGTGAGATATTAACACACGGGTTTATCCATCTACTACTTCGGTGAAAGAGCTAAAGTCGCGTTATTCATACGTCTCAAAATTATTTATTTCAGTTTAAAGAAAGCCAATTATATTTCTACGATCAGGCTGTATTTAAGGAAAACGCTCAAAATTTACTCCATGACAACAGACATACCTAATCCCTCTATTTTTCAAAGACACACCGCCCTACTCCGTCGTATCGATGGCCGATTGTCGATAAAGGTACTGAGGTACAATCTTCAGCTTTCAATCTCGTTGCTGCAATGTTTGGATGTCTGGTGATCATCTTTTGGTCGCAAGATTCCTTCGCATGGATCCACGCTATCGCAAATTCAGATGACTCCCTGGAGAAATCATACCTTCACAATCATTCTCGAGTAATTAAACAATCATTATCTGACCGCTCTATTTACATTCAAGCGTTCTCGGATCTTTCGAGCTCCCTGTACTCTGAAGAACATAGTAAGCATTGATATTGACATATACTTTCATTGAATCTAATTATACCTAGGCCTGAATCAGGACTAAATAAATCCAGTATATTCCCCTCTATAACTTGCATTTCCTATTCAAATATCCTTAACCACAGCTCTATGTTCTGGGCTCTCTCGCTGCTAAGATCAGCGATGATCAGGGAATCTATCCATGGTTGTTGCTCATCTGCGATCGATGTGATTGCCCTGCTCCGCAACTCCTCGAGGTGTATGTAGGACGTCCGCCACCCTGCTCGTATGTCCTCGGTTAGCTACCCTTTACCCCGTAGCGCTTATTCGTTTAAGGGACACATTCAACACTTTCCGGAGTGATATCCGTGTCAAATGATGTCATGTGTGCATCAACTGACCAGGCACAGAACATCGCATTGTCATTAATACGCCCTTATCGTGTTGTCATTCACCTACCCTGCAGTAATACCCCAGCCCATCACTTTAGCTTATTATTTCGGAGATCAGGAAAATGAGGAAAGACTCGAGCTCTTGGAAATATTGCAGACGGATATGTATACGTACTTTTCCGACCCGCAATCACCGTATGTATAGTAGGGGTGCTTCTTGTCCTCCCATTTCTTATATGAATGGTTCTTGCATTCAATCATAAATATGTCTACTTATGCCTAGTGGGATCAAGTCTGAACCAGTCTCCCGCGAAACGTAGGAAATGAATATTCTTATCCAGAAATTCGCTAGTGAGCGCTAGTGAGCTCATAGCCAACTGCCAGTCTACGCAAATGATCTAGACCCTTCATATTCGGATTCCTGTAGAACAGCCACGAATATACGAAGTGTGCGGCTTAACTGTATAAACCTGCAGAAACCAAGTAAAGGTGATATCCATCTCATTATTCTCCTGTGTAGTTACATCAAGTTCTTCCTTCACTTTGCTGGGCTGACTTAAGTTGACTTTATTATCACTTTAGATATATAGTTATATAGCTACTCGCAGCATGGATCGTAGAGGATATTCTCTTGGAATACATATTAAAGCAATATCTACTGTCGTGGAATCTAGTGTGGAGCGAAGTGTGAGCCGAGGGTTGGACATGTTCCCAGGTTAGTCGTTGTCTTTGATGTTTTTTTATCGAGCCCAATTTAACGGGAATGGGTAAGTACCTAATCCACGCATAAGTATCTACAATTGAAGTTCTAACCCTGTCATCTGGCTTGGTTGTAGTATCACTGCAAGACGATTCAAGCAAATTGCTTACTTAACATGAGCCATTGCTAAAGCTAAGCTCGAAAAGAAATTTACAGTTGATTGGTAATTCAACGACAGACAACAGTATATCTACAGATTTTGAAATTTCCCCAGAGCTGATTAGCCACTCGATCAGTAGAGTACAACGACAAACGGCATGCCCAGTTCTGGGATCCACCAAAGTGGTCGCTCTTCTCAGTCTGCATAACATGTACACCTCTCTTGTCCAGAGGCAACGACGAAATATAGACGAGGTGACTGTAAAGAAACAACCCGTGGGATTCGATCTTCGCTCTTATAATACACCACCTGGTCCGTGCGCACTGAAAGATATATAAGGCTGCGCGGGAACATTATAGTTCTTTACGAAAGTTCACCTCGTGGGTTGATATTTGGGTTCTTCTGTTAGCTGCTTTCTTTGGAAATCACAATGAGAAGAGCTTGAGCCTTTCAAACGCAGGGAGAGCGACTTCTCCCACCCAAGATCGCGCTGATATTTGAGGTCAGTGGCGGCCCGTATGGGAGATACATACTCAAATATCCTGTTTTATTTGAAATAATTAATCTTATATTTTACTGCACGATCCGAGGAACAACCTGATTTGGATTCTGATGTGTGACACTTTTATTCAATGCAAGTAATTATTCTTCATTTGAGTCCTGACGTGCTGGAAGTAATTCTTCATTCTATGTCTTCACTCAGTTTGCTTACTTCAATCTCTTTGTGCGGTTCTATCGAAAATTATGAAAACCTTAGGAATAGATCACCAGTGTCGAACGAAGAAAGTTAAGTCAATCTCCAATTAAGATGTAGTGAATGCCGCAAAGACGATTGGTTAACAAGTTTGCCATGCTCGCATATACAGAAGAATATGGAGGCAACGGTGGAAAACGTTACGTAGCATCTGCCATCATGGCATGTGGCCAGAAGGAAGGGGACGAAAATGTGGTTGAAGCACCTGTGGCCGCCATTGACACTACATGGCTAACTCACTTCTTATTCATTGGCCAGCGTATGATGTCTTCTCACACTGCGGGCAATTGCCCATACATTCGGCGAATATATTTTGAATATATATAGAATTAGATTTTAAATATATTCACGTTAAATTCTTCGAATGTATGCTGAATATATTTAAAATAAATTCATCAATATATTCATCATATATTCGATGGATATATTTTGATTTTATTCCCGATATATCCGTCAAATATATTCATCATATATTCAATGGATATATTTTGATTTTATTCCCGATATATCCGTCAAATATATTCATCATATATTCGATGGATATATTTTGATTTTATTCCCGATATATCCGTCGAATATATGGAGAATAGATTCAAAATATATTCGCCGAATGTTATGTCGAATATATTTTGAATGTGTGATGCAGAGATGTTAAATAGCTAAAATTAGTTGGACAGCTGATTGGTTGGTACACGCGTCACATGAGCACTGTCTGCCCGCCGCCCACCTTGCCAGTCCCTCCTCCCTCTTGCTCATCGTCTCCAACAATGAGCACAATGCCTATGTAAATAGATAATAAAATGTTAAAAAATGAATAAATAGACCTCGACTTGGCGGTTGGACCCTTGATTAGCTGCCTAGGCAGTCATCCTGTTGCCCATCACTAGCAATCTCCATCAGTGCCAATTATGCCGTCGTCATCGCCATTGTCCCTGCCGCTGTTGAGCGCTGCCTAACATCCCGCCTTCCCCGCTCGTGCTCACTATGGCTCCCAGTGAGCATGAATATTTACTCTAAATTAGTTTAAAATAGCAGAAAATTATACTTTTTAACATTTTATTATCTATTTACATAGGCATCGTGCTCATTGTTGGAGACGATGAGCAGGAGGGAGGAGGGACTGGCAAGGTGGGCGGCGGGCAGACAGTGCTCATGTGACGCGTGTACCAACCAATCAGCTGTCCAACTAATTTTAGCTATTTAACATCTCTGCAATCACACATTCAAAATATATTCGACATAACATTCGGCGAATATATTTTGAATCTATTCTCCATATATTCGATGGATATATCGGGAATAAAATCAAAATATATCCATCGAATATATGATGAATATATTGATGAATTTATTTTAAATATATTCAGCATACATTCGAAGAATTTAACGTAAATATATTTAAAATCTAATTCTATATATATTCAAAATATATTCGCCGAATGTATGGGCAATTGCCCGCAGTGTCATGGACAAATCTCATATTGTCCTTAGTTAAAACGAGCAAGAGCCTCGAAACCCGGCCTAATTGAACACCGTATGAATTGGCTACCCGACTCTTCAAGAATGACATTGCACGTTGGTGAAGGAGTCGGCAATATATTAATAGTCGACATGGCTCATTCGGCCACGACGTGCGTAGACGCCGCTAGGAGGAGATATCACTATGCTGACTCCCTGAGTAAGTTACTCAAACGAGATGGCTATAAGTATGTTCTGACAGGGTTGGAGATGTCGCGTACCCTCCGCCAGATAAAAACTTCACCAAGTTTAAGTTGCAGGCGGCTCACATACTTCGTTGGACAGTCGGTAAATTTGACAAGTCAAAGAATCAGACTCTGTGTCATCTGTTTAAAGTTCTAAGTCTCGTAAACCCGACGTGCTTTGCTTGACATCCAGTTCAAGTCTGTCATTACGACGTTGGCATACTCGTTAATTTTACCCACCTTTCCGTCAAGACTCGAAAAATTACAGTCTCATTGACGAAGCATCAAATGGCATGATGCTTGAAGTTAATGTACATGACGTGTTCAACAACTTTTGCTGGTACTTAAAGAAAACCGAGATCAGCCTATTAACCTGCGATTGTCTTCATATAACTGATGGTGCATCCAGAAGGACGATATGTATGCTCCGAAATTCTATAGAAACGCAGGTACATCATTACATCTGCCCAAGTATGATCTTGTCACATTCAGAGACGAAAATGACGACTCTACTCGGAAAAGAAATTGTCCCATCCCTTTACCGAATCCTCACTACATTGCGACTCACGCCGTCGCAGCCAGAATTTTGAACATAGGCGGCGCAGGCTAATTTTTTTGATGAGCTCTTGGACAAATACAGGGATGGTAAATTCAATATTCTCCCTGTGGAATCCAGGCTAGAGCTCGAAAAATTGATGGAGGAAAAAGTACTGAGGAGTCTGTATTCGAAGCATTGCAGTCAATCAAAGCGTGTTGAATGCTAAATAGTATAATCGAGTTTAGCTTTCACGCAGCTACAACCCGTATTAACGTGGTAGCTCCCACCCGCGCATATAGTCCGTTTGTGCTTGTTATTAAGAAACAAGCTACATTCAATTTAATCATTATGCATACATCCAGTACTCTACGTTATTACAAGCCCTCACCGGCCGTTCTATCTACCTGCCGCCTTGTACCAACCTACTGCTTGACGTTGCACCAGCACATCGCTCCTTGTTCCATACGCAGGTAGCCTCCCGTTGCACTCACCTGGTGTATGTTGCTTCATCTACCCGCTGCCTGTCGCCGTACTTATCGTGTCCTCACCCGCTACCCTGTGTTA